>JAURVB010000272.1:0-85320 GCA_033002965.1 Piper betle
TTTTTATTGAGATAGCCATTGTATTCTAAACAAATATTTTAATATATGATAATTGTTATATCTTTCATATTTTTGTACAATTATTAGCCATGCAAAAATATTAGCTATCACTGAATTTGGGCTTGTTTGGGAAAGGCGGGCCTATATACTTATTGGGCCTTGCCTTCTAAAAGCCCAATAACAAATAACGGCCCATTTCCCTTCCTGCCCTATCCATCGCCGGCGATCAAACCGGCCACGGCATTGACGGCTGGCGACATCGACGGTGGCAGCAAATGCAATACTGATCATCTTTTTCTTCTTCTATTTCACGATTCGTTGCGTATATGATATGTTTTGAAATTTGAGGTGTTTTGTTGCTGATATGATATGTTATGTAGGAAGTAGCAGATAAAGCATCGATTTTGGCGTACTATTTGCTGGGAGTTTGTTTAAATGGAGAACAATTTGAAGAAACGGGGCCTTAAAATCGCTACTATCCAACCCGATTTGGGAATAGGTTGAACATTTGTTCTATGAGGTGTGTATTAGCTTTTAATTAAGTCTTTATAGTGATTCTTCAATTATGGTCAATTTTGCAGCTGCCTTGTAGGTTTTGTTAATTCAATTTGTCAAAATGTCATGATTTGTGATTTACAATGTTGAAGGATTTACTGATTAAAACGATTTGTGATCTAAATGCTAATTTAGGATTATAATTATGTTGGTTTTGATAACTTTGTTATATGATTTTGGGAATCGACTCTAGACTTTAGGTATTAGAGACTGAGATGATTAATGAAATATGTAAAAAAAACTAAGAGTAAAAAACTAGTTTTCAGAGTGTAAGATTGTCAAGGACTGGGTTTTTTAGCTCACCTCATTCTTCCAATATTAATCTTTTTGCCTCTCATTCTTTCTCAACAAAAAAAAGTGTACACCTTTTTACTTGAAAATATTAAATATAAGCATACAACATCAAGATAAGCTTCTAAGTGGATAAACGTTCATCCTCAACAAGTAAGCGCAAATATTTACATAAAATTATCAGAGATTAGCTTACAATGCCTAGGTAAGATTCTGAGTAGATAAACATTATACTTACCAAATACCCAAAAAATTGAGATTGATGACTTGGTGATACCTATTTCTGAATAATTTATATAATATTTTTTTTATAAAGATAGCCATTGTATTCTGAACAAATAATTTTTATATATGAAAAAAAAACATAACAGATAATTGTTGTATCTTTGATATTTTTGTACAATTATTGGCTATGCAAAAATATTAGCTATCACTGTATTTGGGTGTTTGGGAAAGGCGGGCCTATCCATTTATTGGGCCTCGCGTTCTAAAAGCCCAATAACAAATAGAGGCCCATTTCCCTCCCAGCTACACCCTGCCCTATCCTTGCCGGCGATCAAACCGGCGGTGGCGTGGAGTGCCGGCGACATCGACGGCGGCGGCGAATGCAATACGAGTGAGCTTCCTTGTTATCTGATCTTCTTCGCCTTCGATTTTGCGACTCGGTTCTACTCGTTGCGTATATGATATGTTTTGAAATTTGAGGTGTTTTGTTGCTTATATTATATGTTGTTATGTAGGAAGTAGGAGATAAAACATCGATTTTGGCGTACTATTTGCTGAGAGTTTGTTTAAATGGAGAATAATTTGAAGAAACGGGGCCTCAAAATCGCTATTATCCATGTCTTGCCATCGTCCCTTGCTTGCCGCCGGTGACTTCATCCCTGCCAACTTCATCATTGTTGGCTCTCAAATCTCACCTCTGACTCTTGCCTGCCACCGACCGCCGCGCGCCATGTCCGCCCGCTCCATCCACGAAAGTCACCCTTCGTCGGACTTATCCCTCGGTCGGCGGCGGCGAGCTCCCCCAACCACCGGCGTGCTCCCTGCATTCCTCGGCCTCCGTCTGTAGGTGCCGAAAGGTCGGCCGCCATGGCCGCTACCATGGGACGGCGCCCCTGGTTGGATCGGCATTCGGGTGCTCCCCAGGTTTCGCCCACGGCTAATCTCCTCCCATGGCAGCGATTTTTTGGGAACTTGTCATAGGGTTCTCTGATCAGCAATACAGAAGCCATGCTCTAAGCAGTAGCAATTGACTGTTGACACAGAGCTGTCTGCCAACAATCCAGGCTGTTGTAAGGCCGATATGCTAAGGTACGAATGATCTCATTAGCTTCAGATTGCTAAAATTCCAACCCAGAGATTCAACTACATCACTATCAATCATCTTTTTTGGCACGTCAGATCTAATAACAACCCGAATAAAACTCAACAATAATATATCACACGAAACAATCAAGTACATCTAATCATTAAGCAGGTCATTCGAGTTTAGTACGATACCTTAAGTTATATTCTCAACAATGAGATCCACCTTTCGTTCCATAGCGTCGATCTTCTTCTCCTGTTTAGCTAGCTTCCTCATTGTATCTTCATTTTTGTTAGTTCAGTCCACCCATTATGGTAGCATATCCTAATAAAATTCAAAGTTCCAACCCAACAAATATACGTCTTGTGTAATTTAAGGACGCCTAAAGCATCTAAGATCATCGCAAAACCCATCCCAAATATTACCTCTAGAGGTGTGTCATGTTTATGCGGTTTTAAACCGAACATACTCAGAGTATGTTCGGTTTAAAACCGCATAAACATGACACACCTCTAGAGGTAATATTTAGGATGGGTTTTGCGATGATCTTGGATGCTTTGGGCGTCCTTAAATTACACAAGACGTATCATTTGTTAGGTTAGAACTTTGATTTTTATTAGGATATGCTACCCATAACGGGTGGACTGAAAAAAAAATGAGGATACAATGAGGAAGCTAGCCAAACATGGAGAAGAAGATAGACGCTATGGAACGAAAGGTGGATCTCATTGTTGATAATATGACTTAAGGTATCGTAATAAACTCGAGTGACCTGCTTAATGATTAGATGTGCTTTGATTGTTTTTGTGATATATTATTGTTGAGTTTTATTCGAGTTGTTATTAGATCTGACGTGCTAAAGAGTTGAGTATGATTGATCTGGGTTTGTTTGCAGTTGAAGAAGAGTCTCGTGTCTGGCTACAAGCCTATAAGAAGTTTTAAAGCAATTCCTGTTAAAACTAATGATGAGTGCAATTTTTTTACAGCTTGAAGCCATGGGATTTGATCAAGCTACTGTACTAAGTGTACTTTGCGTGTAACAAAAACGAGGAGCTTGCTGCGAACTTTCTTTTAGATCATATGAACTAGTTGGACGAGTAACCATGGAAGGAATCTTTTATTTTATAGCATTTTCTTATTTCCAACTTACAAGTGTTTCTGGTGTAGATAAAGAGATATTACTGGTCAAGAAAGAATATTTGTGCCTTCTAGTATTTTGTTTTGATGCCATGGCCGTAGGTTGTGCTCGCGTGATTTTTATCGGTTTAACTAAATGTGACACAGATAAGTGTGTATAAATCCTTTTCTTTGGCGTTCTTAAGGAGAAAAGGTTTATTGGGGTATGTTATGGTTTTAAGTTTATCCATTAAACAAAAATAATAACTTTTGTAGTTGAAGGCATATGGTGTCTAGTTTGGTGCAAATGAAAGTTGCTGTTAAAAAGCTGGTTTAGTGGTTGTGAACAGCTGGTTTAATGCATCTACTTTTGCAAAAACATTTATGCATCTTAATGTGGGTGGGATTCAACCAGATGTTCTTTACCCAGCAGTCTTATAAGTATGATGTTCTGCTATTTTCTTTCTTTAGAAGATTACATGGTATATTTATTTTTAGTTGAGAATGGACTTCTTATTCTCCATTCTTCTACCGGTAAAATTTTCTTTTTGTGAACCGCTTTGAAAGAAAGGAGAATATTGGCTTAGCAATATCTGCATTTTCTTTGCTTCAAAAAGATGGTTTTTTGGGTGACAAGGTGAACTGTGCTCTATTACTTGATTTAAGAACACAGTGGATAATTGGTGCAGTACAATCCTGTTAATAGTATAATTCCTCCTTTTTAAGTAGGAGTCCTAGATATTTATAGCCCAGGATTACCTTCAGGATTAGGAATTTGTTTACATGAGAAATAGAATTAAGAGCTTATTAATATGAGGATTTATCTATGTTTTGCCTTTAAATAAAGCTTGAAACTTCTAGTGTTAAACAATTTTGACTTTTAAATGAAGAGTCTTCTTAGTTATCTTTGCTCCTTGAGCTACCTTTTCAAGATTTTTGGTTAAGAGAGTAATAATATTCTTTTTTGCTTAAGAGAATAATAATTTCCTTTCTTACCATGCACCTCTTCATTGAAGAAACACATCTGCTCTTTTCGTCATAATATTGTTCTACACTTGGGTTTTGTTCTCTACCCATATTCCAGTATTACATAAATTCTCAAGGAATTTGTTTAGTGAGTGTTGTCTCAAAATCTTTTAACGTTTATGCCTACCCTTATACTCTCCAGGTGGATTTGACAAACTTCTTAAGGAAAATGTTGAGTATCTGAAAGAGCTCAAAGCTTTGGCAGGACAGAAAGGTGTGGCAAATAGAAAGCATTCATCACCTCTTGCTCGACAGCTGAAAGAAATCAGCTACTGACTGAATGTATTTGTGTCATATACACGCCTAAGGTAATCGTTCGAATTCATGAGCTTCTGGTGTGATCATTTTATAAAGTCTTTGTCCCTGTTAATTTGTAAAAGTTACTGAATAAGGCTGGCTTTTTTTATGTTTAAGGTTGAACGTTTTGGTATCGTTCCATTGGAAGCAATGGTTGCTCAAAAGCCTGTTATTGCTTGCAAGAACGGCGGACCTCTATAATCGAGCTTGAACTGAAATCCTACGAGTCGAGTTTGAGTGAGGCTGTGTTCGACTTGACTCGACTAGGTTATAACTCGAACTCGACTGAGGATTAGGTCCATTCTACTACACTGAGCTTTTGAGTTTGCATTATGGGAAAATGGTTTTAACAGTTCCACTTCATTTATTAAGTGTTTTTTCTTATATGCAGGGATGGCTAATTTAGTGGTTGTGAATCGCTTTGAAAGAAAGAAAAATATTGGTTGGTATTATGTACATGTAATAGTTTCATCCGAGACGAAAGCGAGAATCAAGAAGGCGGACCTTGATTGACGTCAAACATAATTGCATACTCTATTGATATAACTGTAAGATTGTTGAAATGGTGTAATAAACTTGTTTCTCATATCTCTTGGTTGTTGGTTCTTCTAATTTTTTGTCCTGAAGGAGGTATTAATTTATCTTTTTGCATGTATCTGTCTTCTAAATTGAAGCATTTCACTTATGATTGAAATAGTATACATTTGTTTATTTTCCTTCAATTATTTTTTGTTCAATTGTCTACCTTGTATTTGCTTATTGACACAAGTAGCTCTGAGCAAGATGTTTACGGGGAAGCAGCATCAAATCTAGTATCGAGATGTTTACGGGGAAGCAGCATCAAATCTAGTATCGGGTAGCAGTTTGGAGGGAACCATTCAAAATATTCTTGACATTGGTGGCGGAACTTGGGATAGGGAAACTGTTGTTCGAGCTTTACGTGCCGCTTACAATAATCCTGAAAGGGCTATTGAATATTTATATTCTGTATGTTGCTATTGGCAGATCTTTTATGCATTGTTTGACCCTGTAATATCATTGCTATAGGTTGATGAGTTTCTAGAAGCATGTTTGGATAATTACATTTGTCTCAGCCTGTTATTTTACCATGTCTTGACTGGAATATACCCTGTTGTTCTTACCCTGTTTGGTTGCATCAACTAATCCTATTTTGAGTTTCTTTTTGGTAGGCTGGAGTTTTATTCAGTCAAAAAATATTGCTTCGCAATGATTATGTTAGGGTTGGAATTAATGTTTACTGATAGTAAGAGATTACTTAGTGACTAAAATTTGTTCTCTATCATTTACCATAAGCCAAAGTTTGATGTTGATTTTTAATCCATCGTTTTTATCCTTATGCTGATGCTTTCATTGAATGTATATATTTATGGTTTATGGTTAGCTTCTCACATGATAATTTTAATTTGTTAATTTCAATAGAATTCTTGATATGTGTGTGAAATAACCAACTTTTCTTTCTGTGTAGGGCATTCCTGAACCAGCAGAAGTTCCCATTGTGGCACGACCTCCTCCCAATGTACAAGCTGGAAATCCTCCAGCAGCACAAGCTCCACCAACTACTGTTCCTTCCAGTGGACCAAATGCGAACCCATTGGACCTTTTCCCTCAGGTACCGGCTTTGATCTGCACCATTTCTTTCTAGTCACTTTTATAAGTTAAGAGTTTCGTAATTTTGTATTATATTGGCAACAGGGCCTCCCTGCATTTTGTATTATATTGGCAGGCACATTAGATTTCCTTCGCAACAGTCCTCAGGTACCATAGCCTCTAGTTGTGGTAGTATAGTGTTTCTCAAGTTTTCCTTGTTAACATGACTTCATTTTCTGTGGCAGTTCCAGGCATTACGGGCTATGGTGCAAGCGAACCCCCAGATTCTTCAGGTTTGTATCTCATTTTACTGCTGTAGTATTTATGTATTCTTAAACTTTTGTCCTTCCATCTTTTGTTGCTTGCAGCCTATGCTTCAAGAGCTTGGAAGACAAAATCCACAGTTGATGAGACTTATCCAGGAGCACCAACCTGATTTTCTTCGCCTCATAAATGAACCTGTTGAAGGAGGAGCTGAGGGGTAAAACTGAGCTCTTTTTTATTTTGTTGGTTGCTATATTTGTTTTTTGGATTGTACGTTTATCACTGTCATTGAATGTGTCAGGAATTTGTTTGGGGATGCTGGTGCAATGCCACAAGCTATAACAGTTACACCTGAAGAACGAGAAGCTATAGAACGAGTAAGTTCAATGTTATAGTTTTTTTTATACTATTATTAATCTGCCAAAGCAGTCTTTGTGTTTTAAGCTATTGAACGGGTCTAGTTGTTTCGATACTATTATTAATCTGCCGAAGCAGTCTTTGTGTTTTAAGCTATTGAATGGGTAATTAATAGGTATATTGAGGGCTGAAATGATTATACATGATATGAGGCATCTTTTTCAAAAGATGACAAAAATGCTCGTATTCTCCCATTTACTCCCTTCTTCTGGGGTTTGTTGGTTGCCATTGCCGCCAATGCCCCCACTGCCGGCTAGTTCTGGCCGGATCTAATCGTAGTAGTGACCAAATCTAGCCTAGGATGAGGCCAGATTTGGCTGCCTGTGAGACCAGATCTAGCTGCCGATTCGCTGAACTTGGCTTGGTAGTTGGATCTTGTCACCGGCAAGGCCAATTGTGATTGTCTGTGAGTACCATATCTGTCCTTATCTCTCGACTACGTCGAGGCCAGATGTGGCTGCCCGCTGCCATCTTAAGTTGATTTATATGTTGGGGGCTTGAACGTATTATTTAATTGTTACCTAGGTCTTTGAATAACACTGAGGTAACAAATGATTTAAACATACAAGACTTATGTGTAATTCAAGGCTACAGATCTGGCTTTGCTACCATAGGGTGCCCAAATCCACCGACAACAAGGTTTCTCTTTGTTTTGATGCGGATGGAGGTGGCGAGATTCTGATTGGTGGTGAGCTTATCATATCCTGCCACCCTGCATTTGGACAGGGGTAAAGTGGCCCATGGCGAGGCCAGAGTTGTCCTTGCTGTCAGTAGGGCCTTAGTTGGAGGCCTGAGCAGTCAGGGAGAAGACGAGGATATTTAAGTGGTGCTTTTCAGTAAATTCCTGTTAAAACTAATGATGAGTGCAATCTTTTTTGCAGCTTGAAGCAATGGGATTTGATCGAGCTACTGTACTGGAAGTGTACTTTGCGTGTAACAAAAACGAGGAGCTTGCTGCAAAATTTCTTTTAGATCATATGAACAAGTTGGACGAGTAACCATGGAAGGAATCTTTTATTTTATAGCATTTTCTTATTTCCAACTTACAAGTGTTTCTGGTGTAGATAAAGAGATATTACTGGTCAAGAAAGAATATTTGTGCCTTCTAGTATTTTGTTTTGATGTCATGGCCGCAGGTTGTGCTCGTGTGATTTTTATCGGTTCAACTAAATGTGTGTGTATAAAACCTTTTCTTTGGCGTTCTTAAGGAGAAAAGGTTTATTGGGGCATGTTATGGTTTTTAGTTTATCCATAAAACAAAAATCGTAACTTTTGTAGTTGAAGGCATATGCTGTCTAGTTTGGTGCCAATGAAATTTGCTGTTAAAAAGCTCAAGATCTCTGCCATTTCTAACATGCAAAATGCAGTTTTACTGGGCGGAATAATGAGATTTTGCAAGGTATGAATTTGGTTATGTAGCATCTTGTGATGATGATTTATTAGTTCGAAATATTTTGTTTCGTACCAAAATGCATTGTCGTTTCATGTAGATTTTTAGAACAAAATGAATTATATAGAGTTAAGCTTTTTATCATTGTGGCTTTCTAGCTATTTTTTTCCCGGACGACTATGGCAGAGTTTTAACCCAACTCCAAAAACATGGACTGTTTAATACTTTACCTCCGGATGTGTATTTGTTCAAAAAAGGCTAACTTTAAACATAGTCTTCGTCGTATTAGCTAATTCAAGGGTGTTGCAAATGCTTTTGTTATATTCATTTACCAACTTTCATTGGAAAAAACCCACTTTTGATTCGGATTTGGATTTCTTTTTGAACCCGATATGGGTTGGTGAATAGAGAAATTTCACGTGATCTTCTCATATTCTTGTACTATAATGGCTTAAGGCAGATTATATATTGATTTTATCCACGATTGTAACTTACAAAAATTGGCTAATTCTACTCGACAAATAGACCCGGATAGTATCAAGTCGGAAGCTTTTTGATAAAAAACAAAATATTACCCTTTAATGGTTTCCATCTTGGATTTGACCAATTTATGGGGCCTCTTTATTAAGTGTTAAAAACTAGTTTAAGACCAATTTATGGGCTGTCTTTATTAAGTGTTAAAAATTAGTTTAAGAGACCGTTTTTTTAGCTTGCCTCATTCTTCCGATATTAATCTTTTTGCCCCTCATTCTTTCTCAACAAAAATAAGTATGTAACTTTTTACTTGAAATTAGATATAAGCATACAACATCAAGATAAGTTTGTAAGAGGATAAACGTTCACCCACAACAATTAAGCACAAATATTTACTTAAAACTATTAGAGATAAGTTTACAATGTTTAGGAAAATTCTAAGCAGATATACATTATACTCACTGGATACCCAGAAAATTGAGATTGATGACTTGGTGATATTTATTTCTGGATAATTTATATAATTTTTTTTATGGAGATAGCCATTGTATTCTAAACAAATAACTTTAATATATGATAATTGGTATATCTTTCATATTTTGATCTTCTTCGCCTTCGATTTTGTGACTCGGTTCTACTCGTTGCGTATATGATGTGTTTTGAAATTTGAGGTGTTTTGTTGCTGATATGATATGTTGTTATGTAGGAAGTAGCAGATAAAGCATTGATTTTGGCGTACTATTTGCTAGGAGTTTGTTTAAATGGAGAACAATTTGAAGAAACGGGCCTCAAAATCGCTATTATCCACCCCGGTTGGGAATAGGTTGAAAAAGTACAAATTGAACTAAAACAGTAATAGGTTTGAATAATAATTTTCTGATTAAACTTGAGTAAATATGATTAAGACACGTAAACGTCAATCCCTTCCCAATTTTCCTGCCCAAGACGAAGTTACATTTCTATCCTCCAAAATCGCCCACTAGCATCAACGGCCTCCTCTCCCCTCCCACCGACCGCCGCGCGCCATGTCCGCCCTCTCCCATCCACGAAGGCGTGACCTTCGTCGGACTCATCCCGGCGGCGGCGAGCTCCCCAGCTACCGGCATCCTCCCCGCATTCTCCGGCCACCGTTTGTAGGTGCCGAAATGTCGGCCGCCATGGCCGCTACCATGAGACGGCCCCCCTCTCCCCCAGGTTTCGCCCACGGGGCCGGCAATTTTTTTGGGGAGGTTGTGCTAGGGCTTCATCAGATCAAGCCCCTCCGACTCCCAGGCACCGTCACCGTCGATGCAGTCTAAAAAGGGCGTCCACCGAGCAGCCCCTCCGCCAACACATCCACGGTGCCGACGTTCTTCTCTAGAAAATCTCACAAAAGCTTTTCTGAGTATGTTTGGTTTAAAACCGGATAAACATGACACGCCTTTGGAGGTTTTCTTTGGGATGAGTTTTGTGATAATTTTGGATGTTTTGGGCGTCCGTAAATTACACAAAACATATATTTGTTGGGTCGGAACTTTAGTTTTTGTAGGGATTTGCTATCATAAAAGGTGGACTGAAGTAAAAACGATGATATAATGAGGAAGCTCTCCAACATGGAGAAGAAAATTGATGCTATGGAACAAAAGGTTGCATTATCTAGAAATATCAAATATGATTACACTAAATTTGCACAATTTGGTCGCTTACATTATCCCTTGATAGATTACTATTTCTCTGCTTGATTAACATTATCTTCCTGCCTACTTTTATTTCAGCCGAAAGCCTCAAGTGCCCCTTCAACTACAACAGCTGCACCAACGAGTCAGGTGGTTTGAATTAGTTCATTTCTATATTTTTTTGGCTATTTTGTGGTATGTACTTTTGAAACTACATGGAAGGTTCAGATTATTATGTATCTTGATGAAAGCATCCACATCTAGTGCCTTGCTTTTTATTTATCTGCTTAAGTGCCTATACTGGTTACTACTTATAGAATATTTGTTCTTTTTGAACTTTGTTCATGAGTGATCGAAATTGAATGTTGGTACAGTTGTGGATTAGCATTATCCGAACATGCTGTGATTGATGTTTGTTGAAACATTTTGTCCTATTGATCCATTTAATTGCAATTCTATGCCATTATGATCTCTTGGAGACATGACGTGCAGGGTTCTTTCTGTTATCTCTATTTGAGAATATATTTAATTAACTTGGTCACAAAATTCAAATGTGAACTTTTATAAAGCTGGGTTGAATGGTTCCATGCTCATTGGAGTTGCTTTTTTTCTAGGTTGAATCCCCCAATCCTCCACCTAATCTTGCTCCTCAAGTTACGTCTGCTTCTCCAGCTTCTGCAACAGCCTCTTCGTAAGTTTTTGTGTTCCTTCAATTTTTTAGTTTTATTGATTTTATTTCTTGGGCATCAACCATAGCATGTTTGTTGCTATGTTATTAATTTGTGTTTTCAACAGCCCTCCTGCACCTGTTTCATCGTCACCCGCAACACCTACTTCTTTAGTGACTGGATCGTGAGTAGCTTTTCGACCTTTATGTCATTTGCTTTTTCTTCTTTTTTTTCTTTTTATTTTGTGTGGGAATCCTAGGTCATTTTAGTACCTGTTTTATCAACACCCGCAGCACCTTCTCCTGCACCTGTTTCTTCTGCTTCTTTTTGACATGGAACCTTCAACAGTAGTATAAATAATTCTCAATCATTTTTGGAGAACATTCAGTTTTAGACATAATTTGTGGTGAGTCATTATTTAGATGTTTGTGATGACTCATTTTTTCTGTTAAATTACTTATTGATGGTTCTTCTGTTGGCTTGTGATTTACTATTTTTTCTATTAGCTATCTTGATATTTAGGGTTGCACATAACCTGGTTCTAGTCGCTCATATTGCACTTTCTGTAGAAATTTAAAACGAAATTTAAAACAAAATGTTATCGTCCTGCTTAAATGTGCTCCATGAACTTTGGGTTCTTGTATATTGATATAAGGGTAATGATGTTTCCTAGTACTGAAATTGATAATCCTAGTGATTTGACGGTAGTCATGGGAAGTTGGAGTTAGACCTCTATTGTACGCAGTGAAAATAACTTACTCAAATCACTAGGATTATTAATGACCTCCCTAGGAAACATCATTAGCCTTGATATAATCATGTCACTTGATTTCCTCCAAAAGCGACATTTTATTTATATAACCTGCATATAATATTTTGATTGTATTGACGTCATGGTTTTCCTTCCCGCAGGTCCTCACCGAGTTCTGGGCGAGTTCTTGTTTCGGGAGGTGTTTGAGACAAAAACACCTCCCGAGAGAAGGGAGAGGGGTGAGGAGGAAGGATGATGGAGGGAAGAAGGGAGTGGGGTAGAGGGAAGGCACCAGGGACAGGGAGAGGCAAACAGGGGATTGGGGTAGCGGCAGGTAAGGGGGAGGCGGCAGGGGAAGGGGGGAGAGGGGAGTGGAGTGGGTAGGTGGCAGGTGGGGTGGCATGAGCAGGTAGGGAGGGAGAGGGATAAGGAGGAGGGTGGGAATAAATATTGATATAAATATAATAATTATATGTTATTTATATCTATTAATGTTATATTTAAAACTATTTATTGTTTTATATATATAATTAATGTATATGTTTATTTATATAAATTAATTATTTTATAATGTGTATTTTATATATATTAAAATATATTATATTTATTTAAACAAAACATTTTAAAAAATATTATTTTTTGTTTTTATCATCATATTAATATTTTTATATTATTATTTACTTAAAAAAATTATATGCTAATGTAAATATCTTTTATAAATATTTTGGATTAAATTATTTGTTGTAAATATTTTTTTCATAGATTAATGTGAACTTTTGATATTAAATTTTTTATCCATAATTTAATGTAAATAATGTATATAATTGTTTATTACATATATTTAAGTTTGACCCTACATATTTCTCAATGTCTTAATTGTATTTGTTTTGCTTAATAATTTGTATTTTACAAATTATAGTAAAAAATAGAACCATAAGTCAAAAATATGCAACCATTGTGAAAATTAAATAAATTTCATCGGTGTATTTAGATTGAAAGATTATCTTTGTGATTTTATGGATAAAATATTTGTTTGATTATTAATTATACCTAAATATTAACATAATTGGTTGGTATTATGTACATGTAATAGTTTCATCCGAGACGAAAGCGAGAATCAAGAAGGCGGACCTTGATTGACGTCAAACATAATTGCATACTCTATTGATATAACTGTAAGATTGTTGAAATGGTGTAATAAACTTGTTTCTCATATCTCTTGGTTGTTAGTTCTTCTAATTTTTTGTCCTGAAGGAGGTATTAATTTATCTTTTTGCATGTATCTGTCTTCTAAATTGAAGCTTTTCACTTATGATTGAAATAGTATACGTTTGTTTATTTTCCTTCAATTATTTTTTGTTCAATTGTCTACCTTGTATTTGCTTATTGACACAAGTAGCTCTGAGCAAGATGTTTACGGGGAAGCAGCGTCAAATCTAGTATCGGGTAGCAGTTTGGAGGGAACCATTCAAAATATTCTTGACATTGGTGGCGGAACTTGGGATAGGGAAACTGTTGTTCGAGCTTTACGTGCCGCTTACAATAATCCTGAAAGGGCTATTGAATATTTATATTCTGTAAGTTGCTATTGGCAGATCTTTTATGCATTGTTTGACCCTGTAATATCATTGCTATAGGTTGATGAGTTTCTAGAAGCATGTTTGGATAATTACATTTGTCTCAGCCTGTTATTTTACCATGTCTTGACTGGAATATACCCTGTTGTTCTTACCCTGTTTGGTTGCATCAACTAATCCTATTTTGAGTTTCTTTTGGTAGGTGGAGTTTTATCAAAAAAACGGCTAACTTCAAACATAGTCTTCGTCGTATTAGCTAATTCAAGGGTGTTGCAAATGCTTTTGTTATATTCATTTACCAACTTTCATTGGAAAAACCCCACTTTTGATTCGAATTTGGATTTCTTTTTGAACCCGATATGGGTTGGTGAATAGAGAAATTTCACGTGTTCTTCTCATATTCTTGTACTACAATGGCTTAAGGCAGATTAGATATTGATTTTATCCATGATTGTAACTTGCAAAAATTGGCTAATTTTACTCGACAAATAGACCCGGATAGTATCAAGTCGGAAGTTTTTTGATAAAAAAAACAAAATATTACCCTTTAATGGTTTCCATCTTGGATTTGACCAATTTATGGGGCCGCCTTCTTTATTAAGTGTTAAAAACTAGTTTAAGAGACCGTTTTTTTAGCTTGCCTCATTCTTCCAATATTAATCTTTTTGCCCCTCATTCTTTCTCAACAAAAATAAGTATGTAACTTTTTACTTGAAATTAGATATAAGCATACAACATCAAGATAAGTTTGTAAGAGGATAAACGTTCACCCACAACAATTAAGCGCAAATATTTACTTAAAACTATTAGAGATAAGCTTACAATGTTTAGGTAAGATTCTAAGCAGATAAACATTATACTCACTGGATACCCAGAAAATTGAGATTGATGACTTGGTGATATTTATTTCTGAATAATTTATATAATATTTTTTTATTGAGATAGCCATTGTATTTGAAACAAATAACTTTAATATATGATAATTGTTATATCTTTCATATTTTTGTACAATTATTAGCCATGCAAAAATATTAGCTATCACTGCATTTGGGCTTGTTTGGGAAAGGCGGGCCTATATACTTATTGGGCCTTGCCTTCTAAAAGCCCAATAACAAATAACGGCCCATTTCCCTTCTTGCCCTATCCTCGCCGGCGATCAAACCGGCGGCGGCATTGACGGCCGGCGACATCGACGGCGGCGGCGAATGCAATACTGATCATCTTTTTCTTCTTCTATTTCACAATTCGTTGCGTATATGATATGTTTTGAAATTTGAGGTGTTTTGTTGCTGATATGATATGTTGCTATGTAGGAAGTAGCAGATAAAACATCGATTTTGGCGTACTATTTGCTGGGAGTTTGTTTGAATGGAGAACAATTTGAAGAAACGGGGCCTCAAAATCGCTACTATCCAACCCGATTTGGGAATAGGTTGAACATTTGTTCTATGAGGTGTGTATTAGCTTTTAATTAAGTCTTTATAGCAATTCTTCAATTATGGTCAATTTTGTAGCTGCCTTGTAGGTTTTGTGGGTACAATTTGACAACATGTCATGATTTGTGATTTACAATGTTGAAGGATTTACGGATTAAAACGATTTGTGATCTAAAATGCTAATTTAGGATTATAATTATGTTGGTTTTGATAACTTTTGGTTATATGATTTCGGGAATCGACTCTAGAGACTGAGATGATTAATGAAATATGGAAATGGTCAATTCAATTGTCTTAGAAAGGCCACCTTTAGTTGTATTTACTTCGGTGTTTCCCTAGTTTTGGATTGTCACATTAATAATGTTGAATTCTACGGGTGCTAATCGAGCGGAGCTGAACTTGTATTCGAACTCGGCTCGAATAGTGCGAAATTTGTTCGAACTCAACTCGAGATTGAACGAGTTTTGAATATACATGCTCGAGTTCGGCTCGAATATCTTTTATGTGTTCGAGTTTGACTAGAGCTTACGAATTTTGAACATACATGCTCGAGTTCGACTCGAATATCTTTTATGTGTTCGAGCTCGACTAGAGCCCGAAACTGGCTCGATTAAAAGTCAAAAGTACCTCACTTAAAAAAATGCAATCAATATGGATTGAACCTACAACCTTGAGGTCATCAACTTGAATATTTACCATCTCAAACTTGAGGTCATCAACTTAATATTTACCGTCTCAATTATCTCATTGTGTGTTATATATATATATATATATATATATATATTATAATATAAAAACTATATTATTATATTATTTTATCTAGTCGAGTTCGAGTCGAGTTACGAGTCAAATTCGAGTCAAGTTCGAGTTATAACCGAGTCGAGTTGAGTCGAACACGACCTTGCTCAAGCTCTGCTCGTAAGATTCAAGTCCGAGTCGAGTTCGAGCTCGAGTATTTAAATGTCGAATTTCGAGTCGAGTCAAGCCGAGCCGAACGCTAAACGCTCACGAGCTGGCTCGCTCAATTAACAACCCCATTGAATTCACGAGAATAGGAATGTGAAAGGATGCCTTAAGGAGGTCCACATATGGGGTCATGCTGTGGGTATGTTGGAGTAGTTGGATTTTGTACAAAGTAGGGTTGGGAGAAGGTGATGTTTCTGGCCTGCATATTCAAAGCCATGCCTTTGTGCTGTTTTAGGTGACGCCTTGTGGTGGTTTAACGTAATTTGTATCCCTTTGTTTGTCCACATCCTGTTTTTGTATGCAAGACTCCCCACTCTATGAGATGCCAACCTGTATACATTTCTTAACCACCTGATGGTTGATGCGCACTGAAGTCTTAAACTCTATACTTTTCATAACATTCTAAGAGTTACTTGAATTGTGATGTTTACACTTGATCTTAAATTTGACCATTATTCTGAAAAGTGGATTCTGCTGGTGCTATGTATCGGCGGAGCTGAAAGATTAATTGTTGATGCGGCAGTTGAACTTGCATCCCATGGACATGCTGTTCATATTTTCACTGCACATCATGAGAGAACACGTTGCTTCGAGGAAACTATTGGAGGTTCATTTTTCATTTGAAATATATTTAGGGTGCATTTCCGGCTTATTTAACCTGCCCCTCCCATAAGGTTAATATTTGTTTGTTGTTCAGGTCCTTTACCTGTAATCGTATATGGATGATTTTTGCCAAGGTATATTTTCTACCATTTTCATGCTGTCTTTGCATATTTAAGGTGCATCTTTGTACCAAATTAAAAATTGAATAAATGGTCTATAATTGATTAACATGATGTGATTAAAAATTGTGTTGTGATTATTATTACGATGGAATAGTATATCCGTGTATTTATTAATTATTATGAACATGATGAATATAATGATGACTGTCGATAAATAAGTTATGATAAATGCAATATAAATGAATGAGAGTATCTAATGTGCGCTAGTAATTATTTGATTAACTTTCTCACGAGGCTCACCCACCCCCGAGGCGGCGACATTGTTGGCCAGCGGGGGCCGGCAGCAAGGTCGCCGGCGGGGGGTGGCGTGCCAAAACAAACGGGGAAGAAACAGGGGAGGGTATTTTGGTAATAAAAACTTCACTCGATCCCGACTCGAGTTAATATCAGGAAATACATTAAAAAACATAAAATAATTTCGTAATGAAAATTTGACTCGAACCCGAATCGAGTTAATATTACGAAGTAGATTTTTAAAAAAATAAAATAATTTCATAATAAAAACTTGACTCGAGTCGGAATCGAGTCAAATTTTTTATTAAGAAATAAATTTAAAAACTTGACTTGATCCTGACTCGAGTTTATATGACCAAATAAATTTAAAAAAATAAAATAATTTCGTAATAAAAACTTGACTTGAACCAAGCTCGAGTTAATATTACAAAATAGAATTATAAAAAAAATAAAATAATTTCGTAATAAAAACTTGACTTGAATCAAAATCGAGTCAAGATTTTATGAAGAAATAAATTTAAAAACTTGACTCGATTTCGACTCGAGTTAATATTATGAAATAAATTAAAAAAATAAAATAATTTTGTAATAAAAACGTGGTTTGATCCCGACTCGAGTTAATATTATGAAATAGATTTTTAAAAAATAAAATATTTTCGTAATAAAAACTTAACTCGAGTTGGAATCGAGTTAAGTTTTTAATACGAAATAACTTTTCTTAAAAATAAAATAATTTAGTAATAAAAATGTGAAACAAATAGAATGCAAATGTTGGGGGGGGGCAGGCGCAGCAAGCGGCGGTTGTGGCCGGTGCGGGGGGCAGTGGCGGGGGCGGGGGGCGGTGGCAGGGGCAGGGGTGGTGACCAGCGGGCAGCAGGCGGGGTAGGGGGTTGGAGGGGGTGGGTCTGTAGTGGCGAAGGGCCGGTGGGCGAGTAGGGGGCCGCGTGGAGGCTCCAGCGAGGGGTCGACTGGATGGGCCCTGGCGTGGGGTGGCATGGAGGCGGCGGCAAAGGGACGACTGGCCAAACAAGGTGGGGGAGGGGAGGGGGCTTTGGCTGTTGGATCAGATCCAACGGCCCTTATGAGGCGGCGTATGATGCATGGGCAGCGAATTATAGGCGGCAACAAATTAAATTTCTATATTTTGATGTTATAATCTATTTATATAGTACGTTGTAATATGATTATATCCTAATTTTATATTAAATTTTTTATATCCAAAAATAAAATATAATTCTTTGATATCTATTTCTATTAGTTTATTTTGCATCGTATATTTAAACAAAAGGTATTTTATATGGCCACTAGATATATATATAGATATATATGGCGGGCGTGGGCGTGGGCGCGGGCGTGGCGAGGAGGAACGGCGGTGGCGCGTCGGGCCCGTTGTCGATGCGCCGCGGCCGTTCCTCCTTGCCAAGCCCACGCCCGTGAACGGCGGCGTGGGCGGGGTCGCGCGGCGGCAGGGACAGCGGCCCGGCGTTGGCGGCGCATCGGAGGAGGGGAGGGGTTAGGGTTTTGAGAAAAAAAGATCTGGACCGTCCTTATGATCGGACGGTCTAGATTTTGGGTCGACCCCAGGTTACCCAATCCAATATATATATATATATATATATATAGGATGAGGAGGCTGTGATGCAGCACAGCCATCTTGGCTGTGCTGCATCTTCCAGCCGTTGGATTTTATCCAACGGCTGGACATTCCCCCCTCACCATTCTAAAAAAAAATTTTTTTGCCCCCCTCCGCCCCGCCGCCACGCCGCTCTGCCCCGCCGCCACGCCGCTCCGCCCCGCCGCCGCCGCGCCTCTCCGACTAGTGCTGTCACCGCCTCGCCACCGTCGTCAAGTCCGGCGTCCTCCACGTCCCCTCCCGCCGCGCCCTCCACGTCCCGGCCGGTGGCATCGTTGGCCGGTAGTGGGTGGGCGGCGGGCGGCCGGCAATCGGCTGTTCGGTGGAAAAACAGGGGAGGGAAGAGGAAAAGGCAGGGTAGTTTCGTGATAAAATTTGACTCGGTGCGACTCGAGTCAATATTACGAAATATATCCTAAAAAATATTAAAAAAATACCATAAAATATAATAATCCATTATAATTCAATTATTTTATTTTATGATATTTTTATGTATTTTTTTAATATTTTTTGGGATTTATTTCGTAATATTAATATAAGTTAGGACCGAGTCAAGTTTTTATTACCAAACTACCTCTCTCGCGTCAATATTACGAAATATATCCTGAAAATTATAAAAAATATAATAAACTACCATAAATAAAATAATTGAGTTTTAATTGATTATTTTATCTTATGGTATTTTAATCTATTTTTTTCATATTTTTTAGATTTATTTCGTGATATTGACACAAGTTGGGAAGGAAATGGGCAGGGGTAGTTTTGTAATAAAAACTTGACTCGGACCAGACTAAAGTTAATATTACGAAATAAATTTTAAAAAATATAAAAATAATTTCTTAATAAAAACTTGACTCTTGTTGGGAGTGAGTCAAGTTTTTATTAAGGAATTATTATTATTTTTTAAAATTTATTTTGTAATTAAAACTTTACTCGATCCTGCACGGGAACGAATCAACTTTTTATTACAAAATTATCTTATATTTTTTTAAATTTATTTCGTAGTATTAAAAACTTGACTCAAGAAATGAGCGAGTCTAAGTTTTTATTACCGAATTATTTTATTTTTTTAAAATTTATATTTATAATTAAAACTTGACTCGATCCCGCACGGAGTCCGAGTCAAGTTTTTATTTTATGGTATTGTATTTTTAAAAAAATTTAAAAATCAATTTTGTAGTATTTACTCGAGCCAGAGTGAGCCAAGTTTTTATTTTATAGTATTTTATTTTTTAAAATTATTTTTAATATTTATTTCGTAATATTGACTCGGGAGCGAGTCAAACTTTTATTACGAAAATGCCATCGCCCCCTTCCACCCCGCCCTCCTCCCCCGCCCCTGTTTTTCGCGCCACCGTCGGCGGTGCTGTTGGTGACGCCGGCGTGGGGTTGGGGCGAAACGGGCGGAGAGGGGGAGGGAAACGGGACGTGGGGCGCGGGGCGGAGCGAGGGCCGCGGGGCGGGGCGGGGCGCGGCTGGGGGGTGAAAGCAGGGGAGGGGGGAAGGGTGGGGGCGGGGCGGGGGCGTGGGGGAGGGGCGCGGGGCAGAGAAAGGGGCGTGGGGCGGGGCGGGGGCGCGGGGGAGGGGCGTGGGGTGCGGGGCGGAGCGAGGGCCGCGGGGCGGGGCGAGGGGCGCGGCGGGGTGGTGAAAACAGGGGAGGGGGGAAGGGTGGGGGCGCGGGGGGAGGGCGCGGGGCAGCGTAAGGGCCGTGGGGCGGGGCGGGGGCCGCGGGGGAGGGGCGGGAGGCGCAGGGCGGAGCGAGGCGGGGCGCGACGAGGGGCGCGGCGGACCAAACAGAGGAAGGGGAGGGGGGGAGGGGGGGGGTGATTTGGTTGGGTTATTCTCAGCCGTCCGATCTCAATCGGACCGACTCTAAAAACTCGAGCACAGCCATGCTAGCTGTGCTCTATTCCATATATACATATATATGGTAACAAATCTTCCTGTACTACAGCACACAGTATGATCTTGGCCGTTGGATTAGCATCCAACGGCCAAGATCTAAAAAAAAAGGGGGGCGGCGCCGCCGCAGCAGCGACGGCGGAGGGGGCGGGAAGGCTGCCCGGCCACGGCGACGGCCGGGGGTGCACCGGCGACAGGGGACGGGGGCGCGGCGCGGCGGGGTGGCGGCGGAGGCCGAGGGGGCTCGGCGGGGTGGCGGGCAGGGGCCGAGGGGGGCGCGGCGTGGGCCGGGGGCGCGGCGTGGGCCGGGGGCGCGGCGTGGGCCGGGGGGCGCGGGGCGGGGTGGCGGCGGGGGCCGAGGGGGGCGCGTCGGGGTGGCGGCGGGGTACGGGGGGGCGTCGTGGCGGGGTGGCGGGCGGGGGCCGAGGGGGGCGGGGCAGGGTGGCGGCGGGGGCCGAGGGGGGGCGCGGCGGGGTGGCGGCGGGGACGGGCGGCGGTGGTGTCGCCCGGCGGCGGGGGCGGCGAGCCGGCAGGGGAAGACCCGGGGCGGCTAGATCCGCCGCCCCGTCGCCGCTCCCGGCGGGGCGGCGACGGGCGGGGGCAGGGGGTGGCGTCGTGTCGGCCGGCGGCGGCGCTGCTGGAAGAATTTTTTATTTGATCATCCAATACAGAACCAAGTTGGCTATGAGACCATCTGTAATGACCCAACCTAAAGCGGGCCTAAGTCATATCTTCAAAAGTGGTTAACCAAAGTTGAAGACTTGTATTTTATTCTCACTAATAAACTGGATCTTACCCTAATATGTATTAGATGTGGGATTAAGATGAGGAATCTCACAACTAATTTGGAAATCTTATGATCTTCCATGTGAAAAATTTTACACTTAAAATTCCTTCCCATGGCTTATAGCCTTACTCCTAACACACTTCGATATATATAATTTGTTTATATTTGTTTACCTGCTAGCTGCCCCCACAGTCATGTCAATACCCGTGTCTAGCCAACCAACCCAGCCCAGCCAGTGAGTTGACCCAGACCAAGTCAACTCGGTCTAACTCCGTCCAACTTTGCCTAGTTGACTCGAGAACTTATTTCAACCCATTTTTGTCGTTTGTGTTCGTTTTTTGACCGTTTTCAGTATTTCGAGTCTCTCCACATTAATTTGGATGCATATTCACATTATTTTAATTCTTTATTCATTTATTATTGTTTATTTTTATTATTTATATATTTTTCGATTATGATGCATACTTGTATGATTATTTATTATTATTGATGATATATTTGCCTATTAATATTATTTTATTCATGTTTATTATATTTTATATGCATGCTATTTATTTATTTGTGTATGTATTTATTTAATTGTTTTCTCGCATGCTATTAATTGTTCGCGTAGTCGTGTATTCATATTTTTTATGTTTATATTACTATTATTCATGAGTAATTTTTATTAATTATTTATTCATTTATCTACTTATTTGCTTGATTATTTATCTATTTATTTATTTATTTATTATTTACTCATGTATGTGCTATTATTTACTCACATTTAGTCACATACTCTTATAGTATATTTATTTTATTATTATTATTTATGATTAGTATATTATTTATTTTCATGTAATTTATTATATTTTATCTTATCTATTTATTCATGAATTTATTTATTTATTTATTTATTATTTTTGTTTATTGGTTATTTGTTTCGTGTCGTGTCTTGATCTGTATGCCTGTGTTTATTTGTTAATTCATTTGGTGTTTTTGATTGGTTGAGTGTTGTTATTGTTGATGTGAGCACAAACCACAACCATGTGTCATAATGAGTTGTCAATCTTTTGCTTAGTTGTGGGTTCCGATATGGGTTTCGGAATCTAACCTCACAGTAGATGTGTCGTCACACTTGGAGCTTGGAGCCTTGGTCCGTTAAAACTCTTCTCAGCTTTATCACTCTGCTTTATCTTGGTTTTCATTTCCAGATTGTAAGATGAGTTAAATGGTTATTTTATCGGACCACACTTGATACAGGTCATTTAGACATGCTTTTACTTCAGTGAATAACCATAGAGGATGAGATCCCCCGTATTATTTTCGAACTTAGCTCTACCTCATGTTACCTTTGGGCCTACTTATATGATTCTCTTCTCAGCCCTATATATAGTTTTTATCAAATTCTAGTGAGCCAAGAATTGGTAAACGTTGACCTCGCATATACCGTCAGCAGGGCATACGCACGTCGCAACGGGCTCTGGATTAGTGAGAGGGTTGTTCCATTCTCGATGGATCTTAATATCTCTATATCTTGAACTTCCTCACACCCAGAGAGACGTGGAGTAGACTAGTACTGTTATGTATTGCACATGTCTAAACTTGTGGTATCAAAGAGTACTAAAGGCGATTGCTTGATAGTACTCGGCCTTTGTCCTCTAGGTGAGGAGTTATATAAAGGTTTGGAGAGGACTTAGGATGTGTTTTTTCTTGAGAGTGGAACCAGTTATTTTCGAGAGTGCCACAATACTAGTTTAAGTCAGGATGCTATCAAATCTATAACTTGATGGTTCATCAGTACTAGTTTAGGTTAGGATGCTATCTAATCTCTAACTTGATGGTTCCTAAGTAGATTCCCTGAGTGTTCCCATGGACTTATATATTAGTTTTCCTTCCTCATGGAAGTTAGTTTCCACTTGCCAGTTTGTATTAGTATTCAGGCTAGTGACACTCATTGCTAACAGTTTTCCTATTATATATGTAGGTATTGTGTTCCTGTGTGTTGGGTTAGCATTGGAGGAAGGACAAATTGTTGCTACACACACTTGTGCTCAATGCGCCATTGTTTTTCTTTTGTACTTTTATCTCATTGCTAACGGTTTTTCTATTATATATGTAGCATTGGAGGAAGGACAAATTGTTGCTACACACACTTGTGCTCAATGCGCCATTGTTTTTCTTTTGTACTTTTATCTCATTATTAACAGTTTTTCTATTATATATGTAGGTATTGTGTTCTTGTGCGTTGGGTCAGCATTAGAGGAAGGACAGATTGTAGATTGTTTCTATACACACTTGTATTCAGTGCACCATTATTTTTCTTTCATACTTTTATCTATGTTTGATGTGTGCTTATATGTATTTACTTGATGGATTGTGATGCATGTTCTAACTAGCTTATGTATCAACAGATCGGGCATGGTATCAGGTCCCTTGATGATACACTCAGACTTTAGTTCCACCAGTTATTTTGATGCATTTATTAATGTATATTAGCCATTGAAATACTTTGGCTCTAATTGTGTGTTGAGTGTGCATATGTCATGTCATTACACGTAGCTTCTCATTAGGTTGTTGCATGCATCCATTCATATTTTCTTGTTGAGTGTTGGTTACACATTTAATGGTGTCTTCCTTTCTCAAGAAGCCAAGAGTCTTGGTTCGATCCATTTCTTGTTTGAGTGTTTTATATTAATTGATTTAGACGTAGCTTAGCTCGATCTCTGATTCTTAGGTGAACCGAATACAGGGTGTTACAGTACATGAGAATAGTTTTGTAACTACCGAGCCCAAAGTGCAACATAATAGCTAAGTCATCTCTTCAACAATAGTTAACCAAGTTGAAGATCTATAGATCTATAGTTCATTCTCACTTATAAATAGGATCTTACCTCATTTGGTATTAGATACGGGATTAAGTTGAAGAATCTCACAATCTACCACCCACCTTAAGGAATTTTGTCCCCAAAATTCCACCCACCTTAGTAAATTTCGTCCCCGAAATTCTTAAACTTGGCCGTTGCTAGCCCCAACCCACAACCTCTTTTGGCCCATGATCGGCAGCATAGCTAACATCCCAAGTCCATCCTGCCATCTAACATGGAACCAGGAGGCTCTGATGTCATTTGTAATGACCCAGCCCAAAGTGGAACAAAATGAGCTAAGTCATATCTTCAAGAGTGGTTAATCACGTTGAACATCTATAGTCCATTCCCACTTTTAAATAAGATCTTACCCATTAGGTATTAGATGTGGGACTAAGTTGAGGGATCTCACAAGTTTACACTATGATGTCGATATATCTTTGTGCTTGTAAAATCCATGACTCGAGTTAGGGTTTCATATTCGTGAACCAGTCGGTTCGAGTCAAGTCGGTTTCAGAATATATGTGCTGAGCCAAGGCCAGCCATGTGTTATGAGTCATGAGGGGCAAGTGTACCCAAGTATATGATGATAATGTCAGTAAGACAGGAGTGAAATAAGTTATCAAAGTATATGAAAGAATGTCCAATTTTTTTATTAATATTTTATTTATAATAGAACACAAAATTAGATTTAGGTCCTCTATCGTGTTAGAACGTATTATTTATTATTTTTGGGTGGGTTAGTAGGTCATTCGAGTTAAGACTCATTTTTTTCATTTTATGGTAATTATTATATTTTATTTTTTATTTTTTGGGATTTATGTCATATTATTGACTCAAGTTAGAGCGAGTCAAGTTTTAATTATGAAACTACCATTGCCTTATGCTTTCTTCCCCTCTACGTTATCTGAAACCAACACCCCTCTACTTTTGCCACGCTACCACTATCGGGGACGTCGGGGTATGAATTGATTATTAAGTTCATGATGAATATGATAAGGACTGTCGATAAATTGGTTATGATAAAATGCAATAGAAATGAGTGAGCAATTATTTGATAAATTGGTCATATGATTTGAATATAGATTGATGTCGCTACCTGAATTTAATTAGTGTTGTATGATTGTCATGAATTGGTATAAGTAGAATACTTATCTAAATATGATAAGGTAAATATGAGTTGATGGACTGTTACATCAAATACTTAAGATTAACTTAGGTAATGCTAGTGCCGTATTTATAATGATGATAAATGACCCTAGTTGGATATGTAGATCTAGTGGGTAATGTGTGTCATGATGTGGATGGAATTGGATAATAAGGTGTGAAGCAATTATTATGTTAGGATAAGTACATGATTGATCGTGGATCAATTTCTAATGATAAACTCAGTGGCATGTTGTGAGTATGAATTGATGAGATTCGGTACTTGAAATAATTAAAGAATCAACTAAGGATTAAACGATGAATTGGAAATCCTAATATAACACCTCCTGAGGGATACGTGTTACTATAGGAATTTAATGATCATAGTTGATTGTGTATTGATTTAAACAGTATAGGAATGGATACTAGCGGATTACTATGGTTAGACTTGTTGATCGATGTTGCAACACCCCATTCCGGTTCACCCATGAACAAACCCAAAAAATGTCACCGGTGACCGAACCATTCGCTAAACTACTCGATTTAGTTAAGTCGACCTGGATCTCCCTCCCCACTGCCCATGCTGATGCAAAAGTGGACGGTCCTGCTGGTGGTATCGTCAGCATTCCTTTTAGATCCAAATTTGTCTATTCTTGTCCTGTCATGACAATCATTATTCCTTTTTGTTTCAGATCCCTTTGTTGTTGTCTTGATGATTGCTGGCCACTATTTCTTTCTCCATGCCCCTGGCTCTGATGGCCTCCTTGTTGTTGTAATGGGGGAGCTGGAAGCATTAGTCATTGTAGCGGTGCTGGAAGGGCTTGCTGTTGGTGCTAAGTAGTCAAACATTCTTTTTATTGGTGTCCTGGTTGACCACATCTAAAACATGTGTTTGTAGCTATTCTGCATATTCCTCCATGACGACGTCCACAGTTCTAACAGAAAGTTGATCCATTGTCCTGAGCTTGGTCATCCATAGCCTTCACATCGATTGACGCATTTTTTCGACATCCCTGCTGTGCTCCTTGCTCTAGCTAGTATGGCCTCGAATGTTGCTCCCTTTGGTCAACATCTTGACGAGGTCAAGTAGCTATAACTCATTTTGCCTCGCCTGTAGCTCTCACAACATCCGCGAAGGTAGCAAACTTCCTATCCAAATAGGCCATCCTGATCTCATGATGGAGACCTTCATAAAATCCTTCTATCCTTCTCCCTTCAGTAGAGACCAAATTCAGTGCAAATCTCTCGAAAGCTCTAAACCTGGTCTCGTATTGCACCACTATCATAGGTCCTTGCCTCAATGTTAGGAATACCCACTCCTTCATCTTTCTAATATTAGGTGGAAAGTACTTTCCATTGAATTCTGTTCTGAATTCTTCCCAAGTGATGTCCCAGGGTTGACGGTGAGCAAATGTAGAATTTTGTACTGAATCCCACCATACTCTAGCTTCATCCTGGAATGCCCCCGTAATGATGTGTACTTTGTGCTCCATCGGGCATTCCATACTACCAAACACTCCTATGGCTGATGATATCCACAGGAATGCCTCCTCTACATCCAACTTCCCAAAGAAAGGTCATCCTCCATTCTTCACGAACCTTTCATACTGCCATAGTTTTAGATTCTTTGCATGCATTGACCTGCTCGATCCTTTTCCTTGTTCGTACTGTGGAAACTGTGGTCCTGTACCTGTAGCTCCACTTCTGCCCACACTCTAGCTGCTACCAGCTACTGTGGGTCCATTGACGTCCAGTCTCATCCTTGCCTGAAGTGGATTAGACAAAGGAGCTGTTGTTGGAGTAGCTCTTTGTTGTAGCAGTGGAGGAGGAGGAGACGGCGGAGCACCCATGTGAATTGCTGGCTCTCCTTGTACCTCTTCATCCACTGATGGTCTCTTCTCCACTCTGGCTAGAGAAAGGGCTATTTGCCTAAGCACTTTCCTGAATTCCTCCTGATCTTGCTGTATTGTCTCCTAAATTCCTCCTGACTTTGCTACATTTGCATCTGAACTTCAGCCAACCTGGCAATTGTTGTGTCTCTCTCCTATCGACTATTTTTGGTGCGGTAACTATCACAACCACTATCTCAGTCATGGCGACTATCTCGGTGATGGCTCTCACCATGTCGGCTTGATAAAACTGGCACACTGGCCTCTACTGGTGGCATGGTAGTCCTAGGTTGACTGGATGCTATATCACTGCGAACATGGCTAGGATTGTCCTGTCTAACCAATGGAGACGATGGGTCTTGATTTGCATCCAACGGGTCTATGTCACCATCATGCTACAAATTCCTAAGCTGATTTGTTCACCCTATCACACCAACGATTCGTAAGAAAATTTGCAAAAAAAAATTAATAAGATAGAAAAATAACTGTTGGAACCACTCGAAGTAGCTTTTGCACACATGCGACATGTATTATATCTACCACCTTAATCAACCAAGGGTTTGCTCTGATACCACTATGTAACACCCCGTTCTGGTTCACCCATGAACCGACTCAGTAATGTCACCAACAACCGAACCGTTTGCTAAACTACTCGATTAGGTTGAGCCAACCAAGATTTTCCCTCGGTGTCTTAAAATGGTAGTGCAAGTATATAATGGGTGAATGACCCTACATGCATGCCATGATATGCTATTGTGCGCAAACAAAATAATCATGAAAACAGGTTGGAAAATAATAAATATTTATATCAATATAATTCCAAAAGATGACATTTTTATTTCACTTTCATTCTAGTTTATTTTCATAGGCTAACATTCATAGCATTTCACAGAATAATTTAAAATAATCTCATCATTCGCACAGCTTAGAATTCATTATTTCCATTCATTATGTGATGTAAGTTCATGTGTGCAACAGCTTTACTAGTGTTACCGGTCCAAAAAATAACTAATATCAAATTGGCTATGAGATCAAACTCTCATATGAAAGAAAATATCACATAAAATCTCTGAGGGCATCTACTGAAAGCATCTTTCTCGTTTCACTTTTTCATTTCACTTTCTTATTCACATTCTTCCATACCCACTTGCGTAGGCTATCGAAAATCACTACCATGCTCACTTGCGTAGGCTATCGAAAATCACTACCATGCCCACTTGCGTAGGCTATCGAAAATTACTACCATGCCCACTTGCGTAGGCTATCGAAAATCACTACCATGCTCACTTGCGTAGGCTATCGAAAATTACTACCATGCCCACTTGCGTAGGCTATTAAAATAAAACACGAAAACTACCATACCCACTTGCGTAGGTCTAGGTAAGGATTCAATACTTGTGGTGGATCTTGTTTTCGAAAATATACTCGAGGATCTCATCCTTGAGGGTTATTAATCCGAAAAATCGATCGATTAAATGACCCAAGTTAAGTGGGATCCAATAAAACACCACTCAACTTGTCCTACAATTTGTAAAAATAAATCATGATAAAATAGGGCAATAAATCAAGGCGAGTCATAAACGAACCTGGTAAAAGCTCCAAGCATGTCCACGTGCCTAAGCGGCAAGATCCTACTCTATACCTAGATATCAAATCTAGAAGCTAACGCCCGCTAACTAAATGATGCATCAACTCAACATGAACATCACACATGCAGTGCAATCATTATCTAACAATAGTCAAACAATCATCAATAAAAATATCTCATCCTATTCATCCCAATTTTATTACATTTTTCTAGTTACATTGCAGTCAATTAGCATGCTTAGATTTACTTTACTTAATTAGATCACTAATAATCATTCACTATTAATTTAATCATACAAATCATCACTTCAACTATAATCAAACATTCATCACAATAATTAATCAATCCTAACATGTTGTGCTAATAGATATCAATTTTAAATAATTAAATCGAATAAAATTTTATACCTAATCGACAGTCACACGACAATGGCTTGCTCGATGAGGATTGTGGGGAAGAAGGGAGAAAGAAAAAGGAAGAAAGAAGTTGAGTGAGAAGGATGATAGTGACTGAACGACAGAAGTGTGAAATATATAGATGCCAAAGAAAAACGAATGGTCATCTAAGAAAACGAATGATTGTTTAGAAAAACAAATGGTCATTTAAGAAAATGAATGATTCTTTAGAAAAATAAATGGTCGTCTAAGAAAACGAATGATCCTCTAGAAAAACAAATGGTCGTCTTGTAATTTGACTCAACTCTGACTCAAGTCAAAAATAATACTAACTCAGAATAATTCTAAAAAAAATCCAAGAAAAATAAGGAAAAATCTCATAAAATATAATACACATCAATGACATACTCTATAACTAATAACCCATCCCAATTACCCGTAACGCGTCCTAATACGTTATTCGACCTAAAAATAATTTTATGATTTAATTAAAATAAATAAAGAAAAATCTAACATACTCTCATATATTCTGATAACTTATTAAGTTGTTGTTTTACTGGCGTTATCATCATATACTTGGGAACACATGACTCTCATAGTTCATAACACAAGACCGGCCTTGGTTCGGTACGCATGCTTTGAAATTGATCCATACTGAAATTAACGATCAAACTGACCGGTTCAGACTATAAAGCCCTGACTCGGGTAGCGGGTTTTACAGATGTAGGTAGTTATAGTTGTTTAGGTTGTGATTGTGGCCCATGTATTTAATTGGACATTTTGATATGTCATCTGATTTCGTGCAAAGTAGGAACTCTCCGTCTATTATATAAATCCCTTCTCTGACTTATATATATAATTTTATCGAGTTTTGAGTAAGACGAGAGATGGTGAAACCGACTCACACGTACTATGAGCGGGTACACACGTAACTCTCAATAAGCTCTGAATTAATGAGAGGGTTGTTCTATTCCTGAGAGATCCTAACAACTCTATGTTTTGAGTTTCTTCACACCCGGAGAAAAGTAGAGGTTTACAGGTACTGTTTAGTATAGCGTACGCCTGAATATATGGTTTAAAGGGTACTCAAGGTGACTACCTGAGAGTATTCGGCCTTCATACTCAAGGCTTGGAGAAATATGGAAGGCAAGAGAGGGCTTAGGAAATACTGATATTCCCGAGCGTAGGACAGAAGAATGAGGAAATGTCAAACAAGGTGTCGACATAATAGTATAGGATGCTACCAGGTCTACAGCCTAGTAGCTGCCTGAGTAGATGCCTTGAAGAGAGTTAATACTCATGACCAATTTGATATAGTTATTTCTAAATTAGTAATATTCGTTACATCCTCATAGTGGGAGGACAGATAAACACTACACATATTTGAGCTTAGCGTAATTATTATATTTCATACTTTTATTTATATTTGATGAGTTATTTGACGCCACACCAAGCTGATGGTGAAATGTGGCAACCTGAAATCGGAGCAAGGTGTAAACGAGTTCCAGACGGAGATCTAGATGTTGTCCAAGCTCCAGCACCGGCACCTCATCTCCTTCATCGGCTAATGACGTCGGAGATGATCCAATGGCCAGCTCCGAGACCACCTCTACAGCTCCAAGAACAACCTCCCACACCTCTCATGGAAGAGCCATCTAGAAATCTGCATTGGCGCCGCCCACAGCCTGCATTATCTCCACACCGATGCCGCGCAGGGCATCATCCACCGCGACGTCAAGACCACCAACATCCTTCTCAACTGCGGGCTCTCCAAGGCAGCACCGTCGATCGAGCAGGCCCATGTCGGCACCGCCGTCAAGGGCAGCTTCGGCCTCCCTGACGACAAGAGCTCCCAGCTTATTGCACTAGAGCCCTGCATTGACAGTCCAACCGGCGGTGATGATTCCGGTGTTGGGCGCCGGCAGCTCGGCCCCCTTGTACGTGCAGCCATCCAGTGTTGAAGGCAGGTAATCCACATGAAAGTATGGTTTACTATCTTGGCTTGATTGATTTGTGGTTGCAAACGGTGATCATGGAGGGATGCATATTGGGCTTGAGTTTATCACCGTTGTCGATTCTTTCTTGTGGCTAATGAGACGGTTGACACAGTTTTCGCATAACCAACTTGATCTTTGTACATTTGCACACAGACCGGGAACCATGCATCATGCAACGAGCAGTTTTCACGTTGGATGGGCTGCATTAATTTGATTGTCGCGTGGATTACTTATGCGCTTGATGTATAAAATTTCTAATTTCAGTCGATAATAAGGGTCATGATACATAATTATAATGATATCAAGTAAATAAGTTACATTTCGGGCTACTAATTGAGCGAATCAGCTAGTGAGCATTTGTCGTTCGGCTCAGCTCGACTTGACTCAAAACTCGATATTTAAATATTTGAACTCGAACTCGAATCCTACGAGTCAAACTTGAGCAAAGTAGTGTTCGACTCAACTTCACTTGGTTATAACTCAAACTCGACTCATAACTGGACTCGATAATATAATATAATAATATACATAATATCATTTATCTATTCAAAATATATTTAAAATAATAAATAAATAATATTATTGACTACGTACTAAAAAAAGGTGGTGGTGAAGGTATTTTGTTTTGTTTTTTATTAAATCTGGGTCATTCTTGTAATCAAACAATCTAAATTAAATTTTGAGACAGAAATAGTATCTGCCCCCGGCTAAGATAATATGTATATATATATATATATATATATTATATATTAGAATTTAATTGTAGCTAGTTATATTTATTTATATATAATAAAATAATAAAGTAGGATAGCTCAGTTGGGAGAACGTTATCCTAAAAATTTACACTTATCGCATTATTGTTTTTTCTTGGATACATATATAAGAAAAATAGAAATCGTAATTAATATTTGGGCCTAATTGAGCAAACCGAGGTAGTTTCTAACTCCCGAAAGATTTTGACCTCGTCAAAATTAAACGGTTTAAGTGTATTTGTCCTAATTGCATCATACCACTAAAAGTGTCAATTGAGCCGAGGTTGCTGCAAGTCCGCATGGCTATAATGGCCCGGAGTTGGGAGCCCTGCACCAGGCCGAACCAAGCATGTCATGTCAGGCCACTCGGTTCAACCTACTTTTTATTTTAGTAATAAAAAAATTAACTTTTTATTTTTATCTACAAAAAATTAATATAATAAATATAAAAATTATTAGACCGTCCTTCGGAAGAGGAAAAGCCATTACGTTCTCGTATATCTCTTACAGGGTGAGAGTTGAAATCTCCTGGGGCATTGGAGAGAGAGAGAAAGTCCAACCAGGCCACAGGTATCGTAAGAAAAATTATTGGGCCTCTCCTGATGACTTCTAGGTGGTCCGGTCCAGGTTGGACGCTTGGATTTGCCTATAGGCTTGGGCCGGGCTGACCACATAGACCTGACCCGCCCGAAAAACAGGCTCGGCCGGACTGACCTATAAATGCCGGAAGAACGTGGCATCCCTGGTTGCGCACTTTATTGATAGAATGAATTAATTTTTAGAAAAAATGTTTTAGGTTACATTCAACACTCATATTCATCGCCCACATCTTCATACAATTACTTAAATTAATTTTATTATATCATAAGTAAAGCCTAATTCTTATTTTATAAGGTGGTTAGAGAATTTAGGTAAAAAATATAGGTATAGCATGATTCTCTGTGAGAAAGTATGGACTTGCGCACATCTACTACAATTTGTACGTCAGTTGTCCCTCGAGCAGCTCGCCAGTGGGTACAACTATTTGAATGTGTTCTGCACTCATTTGCGAGAGTGAATTAGTGGGTATGTAATGGTGTACGAACCCGAATAATATATGGGATTGCCTAATTAAGACACCAGTTTGGGAAGCCACCAAAAAAAGCCTCTTAAGAGCCCTGCAGGCACTGCTCATTTTGGTGAGCAAGGAGGATTGCTCACTCGGCGAACAGCGGAGAACACCGCTCATTTGGCGAGCGGGAAGGAAGGCTCGTCGCTCATTCGGCGAGCATGAGCACAGGTGGGGCTTGCGATTTTGCTCATTCGGCGAGCATATTGCTAATGGCTCAAGATGGGCGAGCGTTGCTCATATTTGTCGCCATGCCGCCTCGTCGCTGCTGACTCATCAAGCGTGGCTATTGGGATGGAGCTCCTCGTCGAGGCCTTGAGTTTGAAGTGCCGTAAAAGCTTTTACGAAGCAGAGCTGCTTCTCACGATCGTCAGTCACTCGTCCATGTATACAAGAACTGCTCATCTTGGCGAGCACTAGAATAGGAGACCAACGATAAGAGAGCCCGTTGCTGGAAAGTGAGATAAGATCCAACCACTGAGGGAAGAAACGCTGTCATTTTCATCGCCGTTTTACAGCTTGGCATAGTTTCTCCTGGTTACCAAGGTCGCCCTATCGTTCTCCTCACGATCATCTCCGCTTGAGTTAACGTTTACCAACCATGGTCACTGTTTTCCGTCGCCAGAGATGAGAACAGGACCAGTAGCAAGAGCATCGGCGGCACCGTCCCACATCGCTGTCCATACTCGCTGGAGACATCCTCCGCAAGTAGGCTTTGGTCCTGGCTTCTTCACCTTGGTACCCACCTGAGCAAACATCCGCCGGTCTTGAGAAAAGGGCTGCTGCTATCGGTATCCACATGCGTGTTGTTTTGTAGGACCAACTCCATTAAAGTATAAACAGTTCGGTTTAGGATTAAAGGTTAGATCAAATCTATTACTTTATTGTAAGTTATGAAAAAATGTTAAAAATAATAAATTGTGAGAATTGTTCACCTTCGACATACATGCTAGCTACAAACTGCCCATGAAAGGACGTAAAATTTTTGTGCGTATCTTTATTTTATTACTGTTGACAATATTTTTTGTACTATCTTTAGTTTATTAATGTTGACAATATCGTTTGTATTTTCATTACATCCTGAGACAACCCTAAAGCTCAAATTACTTTAAACAATTAATCTTCAAAAACTTTTGCGAGCATATTATTGCACCTACAAATGGGTCACAATCAGTTGTCATTCATTTTGATGTACTTGTTAAGAAATAAAATAATAGAGTCATAACGGTTAAGTTGTTTAGGCCTCCGAATACTCTAAAACTTATAGTAAATTCGCATACTATGGTATTGACTACATTTATTTTTTACGTTAAAGACTTAAATGCACAGTCTCACAAGGTCATGTATCTTCGTACCATAAGATTCAATATATAAATAAAAATGTGTTGATAAAACAACTTAATTAATTATTTTAAAATAAATAACTAATTCTATCAGTTTACACTTTAAATTGGGTTATTACATGTCATACCAAAGTCGACCCTAAAATTGTATTGGATGTTGAGTTGAACTAAAAAAGAAAATTGGATTGTAAAATCCGCAATTTAAGTCACGTCTTATATTCAGAAACGGTCAGATTCAACCATTATTTTCAAGTCAAGTATGTTTTAGAACACATGTACTGAACCAGACGCTGATCACGTGTATCAGTTATAAGGGTCATGTATATCTAAGTATATGATGATAATGTCATGAATATAGCAGAAAAAGAATGAGTTATTAGAATATACGAAAAGTATGTCAATTTATAATTTTTTATTTTTACATATAGTGGATCGCAAAATAAGTTTTAGAGCTGTTTACTGCATTAGGATGCGTTACCAGCAATTTGGGTGGGTTGTTAGTTATAGAGCATGTCATTATAATGTTTTGGTGTTGCTTTATTTTATGGGATTTTTCTTAATTTTTTTATTTTTTATGGATTTACGACGACTTAGTTGTTATTCTTGACTCGAGACGAAGTCGAGTCAAGTCTTATTTACGAGTTTGCCAACAAACACCCCAACCATTTCTTCTTCCTCACCCAAACCCTTGCCCCGACGGTGCCCCCATGTGCATCGCCGCCGCTGTCGTAGACGCCACCCTATCGTAGATCGTCGCTGCCCTAGTCCCGCCACAGCGTCGTCTTGCCGCCCCGACCTAGGCCCAACCACCATCTGGTTGCCGCTACACGAGGAAGCCACCCCTTTGTGCCACGCTTCCATTGTCGATCGCGCTGCCGGTGACCGTCGCCGCCACGATCGGGTGGTCACCTCGACACCCCTCGTCCCTCTAGCAACCTTCCCCGACTAGATTGGAGCCCATCACCGCCCAGGCCAGCTGGATTTCTTTACCCATTGTCGTCGCCCCTGTTTTAGCCATTTTTTGGCGAGCCACCACCTCCGCCGACCACATCGACATCGTAGATGTGTCAGGCTCGCCGAGCTGGTTCCAATGGTTAGACATTGCCGGCGATTGCCACCGAGAAACCGCTGAAAAGTTGCCGGAAAACTACTGGAACCCGCCGAAAAACCAAATTTGCAAGAATTTGGTAGATCTTCCACCGAATTCATCCAGTCAAACTTGATCAACTTTGAATGCCATCGAGTGTCGAATTCGAGCTCTGAGACATGTGAAAATACCCTAACCGTCACGAATCGCCGACAATGAGAGGTATAATTACCTCTGATTTGATTATTTAAAATTAATCATTGTTAGCATAGCATGCTAGGATTGATTAGTTAATATGATTAATACCTAATTACTGATGAAGTAATGATTGTGTGATTTGAATAATTGTGAAGTAATAGTAAGTGATCTAATGAGGTAGATCGAGTCGGAGCATGATAAGTGACCACGATGTAACTTAAAAAAATATAATAAAATTGTTATGAATAGGATGAGTTAAGATTATTCACTTTTATGATTATTTGATTGTTTATTGTGATGGATGATGATTGTGTTGTATGTGTTGTTTATTGAGTTTGATGCATCATTTAGTTAGCAGGCGTTAGTATTTAGTTTTGATGTATAGGTACAGAGTAAGAGTTCGCCGCCTATGCGTGATGACACGCTTGGAACTTCTACCAGGTCTGTTTAGGACTCATCTCTGTTTTACACTTTCTTCTATTGTATGTTTATTTTATTATTTGCAGGACAAGTTAAGTGGTATTTTATCGGATCCACTTAACTCAGGTCATTTAACCGAACAATTTTTTAGATTAATAACCCCTCGAGGATGATTTCAAAAATAAGATCTACCATAAGTTACCTTTGGGCCTATTATATGAATCCCTTCCCAGTCATATATATATAATTTTATCAAGTTTTCAGTGAGACAAGAGATGGAAAAACCGACTGCACGTACCATGAACGGATGTCTTGACAGTCAAAGTGGGCTCTAGATTAGTGAGTGGACTGTTCTATTCCTGAGGGATCCTGATAACTCTGCTTTTGAGTTCCTCATACTTGGAGAACGTGAACGTTTATGGGTACTGTTTAGTGCAGCGTATGTATGAACTTATGGTTCAAAGGGTATTGAAGGCGAGTCGCTTGAGAGTATTTGGCCTGCGTGCTCAAGGCCAAGAGAAATATGGAGGTAAGGAGAGGGCGTAGAATTTGAAACCAGAAAATGAAGTAAGAAAATGCCGAGAGAGGCATCAGCAGCAACAGATCAGTCAGTTCAGGATGCTACAGGGTCTGCAGCCCAGTGGCTCTTCAGTAGGTGCCCTTTACGAGTGTTCACGAGGATTTGAGGTGTTACAGAATGTCCTCATACTTGGGCGTTACTGACATGTTTTTATACTATATGTAGGTAATAATCACGAGTTGGATGTGCCAGCCTAGATGGAGGAGCACTGATGTCACTTGCACACATGTTAGTTGATAAAGTGGTTAATATTTGGTTATGATGTTATTATATTGATGTGATGTGATTAAATGCTAAAATATGAGGACATGATGAGATGAAGTACTAAGACATGATGGCAGGAAAAGGAAATGTGAATAGATTGCGTAGCAGAAGTGTAGTGGGTTGAAACCCAAGTTTCAAAATGAGTATACAACATATTAGATTATGTGTGATTGAAATTGTTGATATATGCATTTATATATATATATATATTATTTTGACAGGGTGGACCCTAATTACACTTTTAGGGGAGACTCAGTCCATTGTATTTCAGAATTTTTATGCAATTTTTATCGTAACTATATTGATGTGTAAATTAGTTTGAATGTCATCCATGTAGTATCATGTTAGAATTCTATACATTCATTCATGTATGACGAGTCGTATCTTCATCTTAATACGTCGAGATTAGATCCCTACGAGTTGGGTTTGGGTTAGCCGACCTAACCGAGGCCTATAATATGCTGGTTTGGTTTACGAACGTGAACCGGTTTAAGCTAAACTAAAAAAGAGAGTCTATAAAAAGAATTTTGGTAATAAAATTTCTTGAGAAAAAATAATAAAATATAGTAAACTCAAAAGCCTAAAAAAATTTTGATGACAAATTTTTATAAATGTGGATGGACTATAATAATTCGTAAAAAATAGTCTTGCATCTAACATATATTAAGATAAAATATAATATGTAAATGAAGAGATACATATAGATCTTTAATTTAATTAATAACTTTTGAAGAAATGATTAGATTCATCAATTTATACTTGGACAACTCTTTACATAAATCCCAAAATGTGATAAAGAACTATTTGAGCTCATTATCCTTCTCAAATTCTCACAATGGAGTTCAGCCAAACAGGTGCAGAAAAATTCTCACAATGTGCCTTATCAAATTCTCTAAATAAAGCCCAATATGCCTTATCAAATTCTCACAAAGAGAAAATTTAATCCGGAAAAAAAGCTTCATTTAAAAGAATTTTTAATTATAAATCCGTAAGGCCAAATTTTCATCCGGACCCTGCAAGCTCAAAAATTAAATTTAAACTCAAAACCTCCACCAAAAGATGTTCACCACACTAAGGCTTAGGGGAAGGTCTTTTTAATTATTTTTTTGTTAAGGTAATTTTCTTCACTTATCCAACACACATTAATTCCGAACCAACTTTATCCAACTTGTTTCCGTAAGGTATTCAAGGAGGGCGAGTACCATTAACCATAATTTTAAATATCTTACTAGTTACCCTATTAGATTTTCAGGTAGCATGGATATTTGGTTTTACATGTGAGTTGAATCATATTCTAAAATTATAAATAAAATATTTTATCAAATATTAAAAATATATCTTGTCATTAATATTTTATTAAATATCGATTAAAATACCAATATTTTCAACAAAAAACTTAATGAAAATATCATTCTAAAAAATTAGATGATTATTAAAACAGTATAAAAAACTAAATCGTACTAGTTTTAAAAATGGTGTGTAGTGTTCCAAATATAACCCTACTACGGTTTGATGCATTGATTAACACGAGCATCTGTTTGATTTAAAAGTTGTGCCAAATGGCTAACGACAAGTAGCTAAAGTCCAGTGCTGGCTAGAGCGTGTACAAATACCAGTAACCAGACAGACAGACTTGTCCTTCCTGTCCTTCTGACATCTAGTCACTTTGGCACCCAACCTAAGCTTTGGCGGGTTGCTTCTGTCTATAGTCGACAACTAGCGCTTTTGCGTTACAAACTGAATGAATTTTACGGCAACCGTCAAAGTGTACCACACTAGAAAGTAGACAAGACAGAAGTCTCCCCATTTGTCTCCCTAATTCCCATATCTAGCTTAATTTATATTTTAGATCCTTGATTAATTAACACACGACTTTGATGTTTTTTTCTAAACCGACTTTGATGGCTGGAGGAACTTTAAATGCACCAGATTAATTTATGTTAGCTATATACACCATAGTACCGAATGATGTAAATGATTGGTAAGGCAATTTAGTTATAAAATTTGGCTGTAAGATTTAATAGAGCATTATAGAAATTGCCCATGTGAGGGCAGCAGAGAAATTTCAGTCATGAATAAATGCCTAATTGTCATGACCAATTCGTTCTAGTCTTATTAACGGTCTCACGGTAGATTTGGAGTACTTTTCTAGTGACACTCAATGCTAAAATTGGTGACGAGAAAGACTCCCAAGAACTCAAGAATGCCAGGCATTCCTCTAAAGTTTGTATTTTCATAACTTTTTGACCATTTTCAAAATATTAAAAACAAATAAGGGTGTTTTATGTTCAAACTAGCCATCTCACTTAAAATTTAATTTTGAATTTAGAAAGTTCTTAGATTGACTCAGTTAGCCACTCTATTGATTTTTTTAAAGTTAAACTCTATTGTGAACCTTAATTATAGTTTTAGAAATATCTTTTGAATCAAAAAAATTCTTTTGAGTCAATTCAATTTCGTGGTTTGTGGAATCAAACTCATTGAATGACTCCATGATATATTGACTAGCTTTATAATTGAGTCCTAAGTCAGTTATAAAAGTTATAAAAACATATTACTTTTCTTTTGGATTAGACTATTTAATGTTTTAAAGTAATATAAATTATATATTTATCAATTTTTAAGCATCAAAGGAGAAGTATATCTAATTTCATATTTATTTTTATTTACATAATTACAAATTTAATATAACTGATTCCATCTTGGCTAGGAGGCGACTTTGAGTTGGCTTAGAGTGAATTCCAAGCCAGTTTTATTCCACTCTATGACATGCCGAGCCGAGTTTGAATTATGAGTTTTTAAACTATGATCTTAATCAATAAGATGATCCACTGTCAACTCCATTTAAATCTTGATAAATTGTCATGTAATAGAAATTCCTAAAATATTATGAACATTTTAATAGCTTAACTAAGTTAAGGTTTAATAAATTATTTTGGAGTGCTCCACTCCATTACCATCAATTTTCAGTCCTAACTTTTTATTTATTTGCGCAAAATTAAATCGAATCTTATTCAATGACTTAGCATGCCTTACACCTGTTGGACCTGCGGCATCCAACTGGCGAACATAATGAAGGCCCATATCAAAATTCACCCACGAGCATAGAAGCCGAAGGCAAAGGGAAGTAGAGATTCTCCTGCCTGCAAGGGTGGTCCCACGCAGACGTCCTCGAAGATTCCCCGCCGAACTCCCATTCCAATCGAGCCAATATTATAGTTTTATTTAATTTAAAATTAAGATAGTATTAAATTTGATTAAACTCGATTTAGTTTAATATTTAACTCGAAAAACTCAATTAGATGTTGATATTAAAAAGCGGGGCTTGAGTATATACATGCACAACTTAGCTCGACTCAAAATACAAACACGATATTTTAAATTAAGAGTAAAATTTTTTATTATATTTATCTAATTTTTTTTATATAAGTATAATCAAATTATAAAATATTATTATATGATATCAAATTAGATAAAATTTATGTATAATTAAATTATCTTTTATGTATAATAATAACAAACTTGAGAATTTTAATTAAAAATTTAATTTTAGTATAAATTATATAAAAAATATCATGAATATATATAAATTAAGTTAACTCAAACTCGACTCGACCGAATGCTTTTAACTCGACTTGAATTCAAAATCAAACAAATCGAACTTGAACCGAGCAAAAATTAACTCAACTCGCCGATGATCACCACTATTTAAAACTGTGTTTAATACATTAGTCGTCCTCTTCCCATGTTTTCCTTTTAAAAAAAATTAAAAAATATCACCTAATGTTAATTTATCCATGATTAGAGACTTAATTACAAGCAAACTACATAGTTCAACTTGGCTTGGTCTCATATTCATGCCTTATTTTCAAACTTGAAGAAATGTGTAGCTTGAAATTTCAAGTTTAATACATTTAAATTAAAAATGTTCATTTCTGCTTAAGTTGTTGATTAATACTTTGTTACAGGATATATTAATAAGTAATAAGGAATATGCTTTTAAGAAAAAAAGGAAATTTAAAACAAGATGTCAAATTTGAATTTGTTAAAGCTATTAAATGACTCAGCTTGACTCAACTCGATTTAGCTTAACTTAACTCGACTCAGCTTAACTCAACTCAAAATTAATTAAATACCTTCGACCTGTTCCATAAAAATATAATATCATATCAAATTATCCAACTCGAGCTAACTATTTTGTTTAAGTAATGGAGAAGGTGATGTTTTTCAGAGTCTATTTTCGCTTACGCTTTTATGTGCACTAAATAAATAAATTATTTGTATTTATGTTTTATTATTGTTATTCGAGTAAAAAAAAAGGCACATGTACATTTAGCTTGGTGTCACGGGGTCGTCGGTGGGACCGACTCCACTGCCCACGTCCCTACATATCCACAATCCATAAATCAAACAATCCCGCTGCAGTGGTTCCACACCGCAAAATTCGCGGGGGCAAGTACAGACCACGTATGCCATTCTCCGCCGTGTAAATCCCAACAATCACCAAAACCATGCTACAACACACCGCCGCCGCCGCCGCCCTCTCCTAGTTGTTCCATGGACGGAGCTCCTCTCCCGGGCGACGCCGGCGCCGGCATCGGCTTCGACGATGTGGACGACTACCCTTGGGTTTGTCTTTCTAGCCTTTTTTGTGTTGTCTGACTTCAACGAGTAGGCTGATGGTTGTTGTTGCAGGTGGACGATGGGATGGCGTTGGATCACTTCTCCCAAGTGTTTGAGTTAATGCAGCAGGGCAACCGGGCTTTCCGGGAGAATCGGATTGACCTGGTGTGGTCTTGTTGTTTATTTTGTTTGCTTGTGTGGTAGTGTTGAATTTGCATTTGTTTTGTTTGTTGGAGGGAGGTTGTGTTTATTTGTGTTGATAAGGTCAATGCTGGAATATATGATTTATGTGGTTAGGATCTCATTTTATTTATAAATTTCTAATGAATAACATGTGCACTAGTTCCATTCATTCTTTGCTAGAGGAACGTTTGCCTGAAATAGGTCAATGTTGGAGGATAGAAAATTTATGTTGTTAGGGTTTCGTTTTATTTCAAATTTCTAGTGACTAACATATGTCACTAGTTCAATTTGCTCTTTGGTGGATGATGTTGTGTTCATTTGTGTATTGATAAGGTCGCTTTGTTTGGTCAATGCTGGAAGATATAGTCTGTGTAATCAGAATTTCTCTTTTGTATCGATTATCTAATGATTAACATCTGTACTAGTTTGATTGTTGTGTTTTGGAGGAGATCATGTTCATTTTAGTTGATAAGGTCTCTTGCTTTGATCAAAGCTGGAAGTTAGAAAATTTATGTGGTTAGATTTCATTTAGTTTTATTTCTGATGATTAACATTTGCGCTAGTTCACTTTGTTGTTTGGTGGAGGAGATCTTGTTCATTTGCATTGATAAGGTCGCATTATTTGGTCAGGCTGGTTGATATAATTTATGTAGGTGGAATTTCATTTTATTTTTAATTTTTAATGACCAACATCTAGACTAGTAGTTACATTGTCCTTTTTTGTTGGAGGAGATTGTGTTCATTTTTATCAATAAAGTCAACACTGGAATATCTGATTTATGTAGTTAGGATTTCATTTTAATTATAGTTTCTAATGATTGACATCTACACTAGCTCCATTGTTGTTCGTTGGGGGAGATTGTGTTCTTTTGTATGGATGAGGTCGCATTATTCGGTCAATGATCAAAGATGTAATATGTTTGGTTAAGATTTCGTTTATAATTTATATGGTTAAAATTTTATTTTATCCTTTTATTTTTAATGATTAACATTTAAACTAGTTTGATTGTATTGTAAAATTGTGATAAAGAGTAAATGTATGGAAGTTACTGGTGATGCTCAGTAGTATTCTACAGAAGAATGATGCATTGCTCTTTACAACCAATTTATAGAGCGTAAAGTGTTCATTTGGCCTTAAGGGCTAAGATTCTGAAAGTATTGAAGGAATGTGTTGCTCTGTATTATTTATAATTCATTTTATTTTCTGCTGAGTCAGGTTTGTGTTTGCATTTTGTTGTATGCAGGCAATTGATCGTTTTTCTAAGGCACATAATTTTAAATATGGTGATACCATAATTCTTGGGAATAGGTGTGCGGCTTTTTGCAGGTTAGATACATACTTTCATTTGTGTTATAATTTCACTGTTCCACCCGTGGACTTTATGAATGCTATGGCATAGTATCCTTGCTTCTCTGAATTTGCTTTGTCAATTGGCATCTTATGTTTTAGGAAGAGCAATATGTTGAAAAACAGACCTCCATCTGCTTCTGAGCGCCAACCATTGAATGGACTGGACCCTACAACCTATGCTGAAGTATAGTTTACTCTCAATGTAACTTTGATTTTAGTTAAGTTTACTACAATCAGTCCTAATTAAGACTACCTACTAATTTTTTGCTTCGTATAAAAATTGGTCGTCACTATAGTTTAAGCTATTAGTTTGATTGAACTTGACTGTAATTTCCTGATTTTGTCAAATTTCTTTGTAAAAGATGAGACATTCTTCAATGAGAAATAGAAGTTTCTACGACTTGAAGTATTAAATATATTTTTTTAATGTATGATCCAGCTTGCTCTCAAGGATGCAGAGAAAATTTCAGGCAGTCATCCAAATGTGGTGAAATCCTATTATTTGAAGGCTAATGCCCTGATTTTGGTAAAGTATCATATATAGTTTTTCAAAGATGCCTATCATTTGTAAGAGCTTTGGTGTGTTCCACTGTTTTCCATATTGTGCCGCCTAAACATTAATATCATTCTCTGTTGTCAATTTGAATCTTTTTTGTATGTTATATGAAGATAAAGTGCATTTAATTGTGATACATGACGATCTATGCAAATCCATCAGCTAGGCACAAGATGCAAATGAAGTAGATGTGATAACTTCAATTGATGCTAGTTTTTAAGTATATGTGATAAGTATAATCAATAATTTACCCAGTGAAAGTAAATGAAGCAAACACATTGACTGAAGCCAACGATGACCACATGGGGCCTATAGATGATTAGTGTTCACTCATAGGAGTTGCCTAATGCAATTATGTTTTATTACTCACTTTAAATTCTTACGTTGGACTATTTGTTTGATTTTGTGACTCTATCTACTATCTATTCTGATACTCATATGTTGATAATATTTTGTACTAGTATGATATTTAGACACCTAATATGGATGTGTACCTTATTGGGAACATAGATGATCAGCTACATCTAATAGTAAACGTTATAGTGCTCGACACTTTCAATTGCTAGAGAAATTTTTTCTTATAAAAAAGAAATTTCATTATTTTAGCATTTTCAGTTGGTCTGAATTTTTTTTTGAAATTCATATATAATTAAATAAAATACTTTATTCCTCACACCACAGAATTTAATTTTTTTACTTTATGAAGCTTAAATTCCCAAGAGTTTATTTTTTTAACTTCTAATTTTCTTTTAAGAATCTTTGATTTCTTTTCTGTGGCTTATAACATTTTCATTGATTGTCAGTTGGAGCGGTATGATGAAGCACGTGAAACTCTACTTAATGGTCTTCATTTGGATGCTTTGTGGTAATGTTAAGCTACCAAAGTCCTCCTAAAACTTGGGTTGCCTTTTTGCATAGTTCAAATAAAAATTGGGAGATGTGCGTAGTCATGGATTTGTTGTGATAGAATAAGATTGTTTATTACCTAGCTAAATATGCATTTTTATGGTAATTTCTTGGTATATCTACGGTACATGGGTATCTACATTTTCAGTAGTCAAATAGACTAGGACAAATGTGACATAAATAAAGCATGCGTACAGCTTGATTTTAATATATAGTGCAGTTTTCTTGGTTCTTAAGTCATCCTAACAAAGAGGGAAGTGGTTTTGAAATGTCTTATAACAACTTTCTTGGGTAAGTTTCAATTTCTTGCGTGCTCGATTTAATATGTTTGAGTATAATTGTATAGCGTGCCACTTCAACACCAACTTCGTGGACTGGAGAGGATATCATCTGGTAGAGGTGGAAACATGAGGATCAGAAGGCTTATGCGAACTGATGATTTTGAATGCACATTGTGCTTAAAATTGTTGTATGAACCTGTAACCACACCTTGTGGTCATTCTTTTTGTCGGACTTGTTTATTTCAGACAATGGATCATGGTGAGAGTTGGTATGTGTCCTGAAATATGAAATTTATGTTCTGTTTTTTCCTAATTATTTTTTCATTCATCAAATTGCAGGGAACAAGTGTCCTATGTGCCGAACTGTCCTATTCGTTAGCTTAAGAACATGTGCTATCAGGTTTTTCTTGTATTTACTGATATGACACTGAAATCTTGAATGCATCACAATAACATTTCCTATTTTCTATGTTGCTTTTTCTCTAAATCTTTTAAGCATAAATATTGTGATTATCATATTTGTTTCTGAAAAATGATAATTTCAAAAATACTGTTTTCTTCTTCTCTTTTTTTTTTTTAAAAAAAAACTTTAATGCTTCTTTTCATAAGCACTTCAAATCATCATATCATTTGGTTTAAAATGAATTTTTTTTATTGCATAGTCAGTTGTTTATGTTAAACATGTCTGAATCTTCAATATCATAATTTAAAAAACTCTGTATTTATCTGTTTCTTTGTTGATAACAACTTAAAATTGCCTTATCATTTGGCTTTAAGTGAACTTATTTTTCACTGTACAAGTTTATTATGTTCCCTTCAGCTTTTGGTCATGTCTTCATTCAAATTCTGTGTCTGCGCATCTTTGATTAACTTATTATACCTTAATTATGCAATTTTGCAGTGTAACATTGAATAATATCATTCAAAAGAATTTTTCTGAGGAATATGCTGATAGAAAAGCAGAGCATGAAAATTTGACAAACTTGGGCTCTGATTTGGTCCCTTTGTTTGTCATGGAAATTGTTTTACCATGCCAGAAGATGTCACTTAATATATTTGAGCCCCGCTACAGACTTATGGTGAGTTTTATCTCCTGATAGATCTCATTACAAGTCCACACGATTATGGAATTAATGATTCCCCTGTATTCAATCTTTTTTAAGGGAATAACTCTCATTATATGTGGTCTTTTTGGTGTATAGTTTTTGTGGAACTAAAAACATTGACTTCAACAAAACGTTAATAAAAAAGAGGGGGCACTAGGAAGAGGACAATACAAAAAACAGAATGTAAAACAGAGATAGACTACTTAGTTTAGATTAGTTGTCACCTTGTTGGTCAGGTTATTCTGATTGCAAGAATATACAGTGTAGCTTTCGGAAATGATTAAGCATTTTGCTCGAGGGAGCTCTGGTTTCAGATGGGGGGTCGACTGAGGATTGAGAATGTATGCAATCCAGTAAAGCAGTCTGAGACTTGTATGGCATTTAACTGTCGGTACATGGTGGGCTTTAATATCTGTGGGTTTCCACATCAGAGTTCCGTTGGTATAGAATGAGCAATTTTCTCACAAATTATACAAATTATAGTTAGATGAGATAAAATAGTACTTAATTTGTACAGTAGGCACAATGCACATATTTTGTAACATAAACAGGAATTACACTGCAATGGAAATTCTTGGACGAAGTTAGTGTATTTACTGGGATCCTTTTAGGTATATCTACTGGAAGGTTTTGTCCTTGTGGCAGCAACTGCAACCTCATAATACCAGAGCAAGACGAGAGTGGTCTAAACTCTTAATGTTTAGATGTTGATCTCAGTACGAATGAAGCATATCATATGCATTTATGAAAATAGCATCCATATGATGCGTTCAGTGGCTAGTGAGGTTTTTCTGGTGGCAAGTCACGGCAAAAGCATGAAGAGTTTGATTTCTGATGTCTTGAATTGTTGAGCATAATGCTTATGAACGCTATTGTGCAATCAAGATAGATTTCCAACAATGATGATTATTATGTGATGCAGCCAGCACAACTCATATTATGTGAATTTAGTGTTTTCAAATTTACTCTTATTGTTGTTTTTCTTTTAACTCTTTGTTTACAGATTAGAAGGGTGATGGAAGGTAGTCATCGGATGGGAATGGTAGTACTTTTTATATTTCCAACTTCTATGCTAAGTTTTGTTTTGAAGTGAACTTCGTCGCTCCTCCAGTGGAAATGACTTTTTCTGATCATCATGTAGGCAGCAATTGATTCAGCCACAGGCTCAATAGCTGATTATGCCTGTGAAGTTGAAATTACGGAGTAAGTGTCGTCTGGTGGTATAGAGTTTGATTCATTTGGCTGTCTTAATCTGGTCATGTTGCATTAATTTTGCTTCCTCATTATTTAGATGTGAGCCACTTCCTGATGGTCGGTTTTATATTGAGGTGAGATGGATCTTGATCTTCATGTTAGCTATCTGCGCATAATATCCTTCTGTTGAAAAATGATGATTTTTTATTTGAATCTAAATCTAAGTCCAGAGAACAGCATTTGGTTTATGCAGGTTGAAGGCCGGCGACGCTTTCGTATCCTTCAGTCACGCGATCAAGATGGGTGAGTCCAAATACCCTTCTCATCTTTTCGAATTTTCACATTTATTCAGTGATAAAAGAATTTACCTACAGAGAGCATTCTTTTTAATTTTCATTGTTCATAAAGGTACCGGGTAGCAAAAGTTGAATGGATCAAGGATAACTGCCCCGTGGAAGGTACCCCAGAGAGAGAAGAGGTTTGTGTGCTTTATTGTATCATATTTTCCTTATATATATATATATATATACATATATTCTTGTGAGGTCTGTTTTACGAGCCAATACATGTGTAACCCTGATCATCATCTTGCCAAACCTATTCAACTGAGTCTGTTCATGCTGGTGGAAAATTGATGAGTTATCTTTTGACATATCTTTCTGTAACACTTTTGAGCCTGTATCAACAAAATGCAATATGCAAATGCATAAATATAGACGACTTTAGGATTGGCAAGCTTGATAATTGAAATCTAAAATTATTAGATCCTCGCATTGTTGTCTGCGCCAAATACATGTCCTTGACTAGACTATCTTGTTTCTTTTTAGAAAAGGAAACTTGTGGGTTAAGTATGCCCTTTTATCTATCGATACCTTATGTATCTTGCATCTTTTTGCAGCTAAATGATATGGCTGCTGGCGCTGCAGAACTGGCTCAAACATGGCTGAGACAAGCCCGGGAAGCAGCAAGAGCAGGTAAAACTTTAAAGAATGTTACTGGCATACCATTACGAAGAATGGTTGTGGATGATTTTATAATTCCATCCTAAAAAAATCCCTTTGTTCAACTCAATTTGGAACATTTACTTTAATTTGGATAGGTCGTATGTGTTTACTTTAGTATATATTGGCTTGATGTTGCAGACAGGAGATCAAGGCGTATTGATTTTCCAAATTTTGAGGGCACATCTGCACTCCAGGATCCTGAACGATTTAGTTTTGGGGTAGTCATTGTTATTAGTGGATTCTTTATTAGTAATTTCTCCACTTTCTCATAATAAATTTTAAACCTATGTTATAATTTCTTAATATTTAAATTCTTTATTTGCAGCTAGCTAATTTATTGAACTTGAGGCCATCTGATAGACTAGAATTATTACGGCTGAGGGACACACGCGAGGTAACGCTTTCATATATCATTTACACTTTCATAATAAGCAAATTTGTGTCTGGTTCAATTTACCAAATTTCATTTGGTTTGAGAATATTTGTAAGCATACTGTAGTTAGAGGTTAGTAGAATCATTAGAACAACCAGCAATGAGGCTGAAGTATCCTTAAATGTCTCATACCTTTTTCATTGAGGCAACTACAGTTGATTGATTATATTTAGGATTCAACTTCTTGAAGTATTATAAATTCTTCCGCTTGCATCACCTGGATATACTAGGGCTTTAGATATTGTAATAACATTGAACTGTTTATTTGTAGGGTAAATAAATTTATTTGTTGTGCAAAAAATAATATCATATCGACGAAGTGAAAAAACAAAATTTAGAGAAATCTAGGTTTGGCAGTATGAAAGCTTTTAGAAAATGCTAGTCTGAGTTTTCATGCAAAAGTACAAGACTTTTCAGATCATTAGGGTGGTTCGAGTTACAAATGTGTGAAGATACCGTTCATTGCTTACTTGTATTTGCCATTTGCAGAGGATATCTCGTGGTCTTATTTACCTCAGAGCAGAAGAGCAAGGCTGCAGGGTGCAATAAACATTGCTGATTCTCTGAACGATTTTTTGATCTGTTGTCCGCACATTAAGCATCATCTTTTCAACAAACAATACATAGTTTGATTGTAATTACTATCTTGTTTTTAACTCATTCCCTGCTGTATGCTTTTAAGATTAATGTATCGTAAATTTGCTTGATTCATTTACACTGTTTATTCACAATAATAATCATGGTGGAAATTTTTTTGCTTACTTCGATTTATTTTTTGTTCTTTTCTTGGTGAATTTCACCAATTTTTATCAATTCAAATAATGAATAAAATCTAGCTAAAGATACCTAATTAGAACCATTGCTATTTAACCAGGGGTGAAGAAGAACTTAGTTAATGAAAGAGCCAAGGCAAGCTAGTTGAACTTCTATACAAATTCCTTTTGTGCTTTTCAAACTCCATTAATGAATGCACTATGCCGATTCTAAATTCTTTGCATCTTTAAAACTCCATTAATGATCGTGCAATACCAATTCTAAGCCCGGATAATGGAGAAAGGTTGGCGTCAAAAAGGACATCCAACCATCAAATTTCTAATCGCATAGATCAGAGAAGTAAGCATGTATCATTTTTCTTTCATACCCTGCCTAATACGTGTATCATTTCTTTGTTAAGATGCAACTGATAGTACACATAGTAGGACCCGTTTTGGGGGAAAGTAGCATTTTTATTCATTATTCTGCGGAATCTGAAATCACTTAACATCAAATCTTATATAAGACTTGTACAAATGGCCAAGATCTGCTTCTTCCAAAATTACAAGTTTCCCCATGAAATGTACTATTGGAACAAGATCACAATGACCACTTCTTACCATATTCACTTGTTATTGCTTATCATTCGCTTTTTATAATGGACTATACGACTCTCTGTAAAAGCACTGCATTTTTATTATTTTACAGAGCAAAAGCACTCCATCTTTGTCATTTGTTTAAACGGCTTCGACAACTTGATTGAGGGCTTCTTTCTTCGCAAATGCTTCAATGTACTCCTTCCTGCACCCCATCATCAAATTAATTCTCAAGCAAAGGAAACCACTGGGACAATAAAAAGAAAAACATGAGCAGAAAGCGGACCTCGCAGGCAGGTGATCATGAGGCCTGTTAAATGGTGTTCACACTGGATCTCCAACGAAAAGCCGCATGGCCTGCACAATCAACCATATTTCAAATGAAGCATTAGAAGACCAAAGAATAACAAGAACTATCTTGTTTTTTAATCACTCAAAAATAAAATGCCCAACTCTATCTTGGCAGTTATAACAATGCAAGACAACGTGTGTAGTGTATAAAGCAGCAAAGACCTACTTTAATGTAGGAAACATGAATTGTACCTTGATGTAGTTGTCACTATACACTGTTAAACGATGGTAGATTCCAGAAGGCAAAACTGTCATTGATCCTTTCTTCACCCATACACGGATCCAACGATCAGCATGGTCTCTCACATCAAGGTAACCTTTTCATGTATGAGGAACACAATGTAGTCAAAGAACCATTATAGTGCACATAGGAAAGTAGTTTCGGGAAAAGGCAGTGTGGCATGCTCTGAAAAGGTTACAGGAGCATTATACGTGATAAACAAGAAAGAAAGAATGGATGATAAACAAGTGTCACCATAGAAACTGTGTACTAAACGCTCAAAACTGAACCTTGTCTTAAACTTCATCACCAAACAGAATGTCAGATTTTATTTCAAACTTTAACAACACATGCAACATAACAATAACGTAGATTTTCGATTAGAAAAATGTATCACAAGCCAACATACAACGAGTAACAGATGTACAATGTCCACGCACAACTATAACTGATGATGGAAGTATGTGTACAAGTTATATAAATATAATGGACTAAACTTTCTGCCCCCTCCGCAGTGCCACGTACTTCCATATCACTGATAGGTTACATGTGACCTGATAATATCAATCTCCATCGCAAATACATCACACCAAGAATAATTAACACAAACAAACAAATGAACTTAACAAAAATGAGCATTTGCATAGTGTCAACAATTCACTAAATGTAATATACAATGGCACTCTCACACGTGAAAAGGGCCATTTCAACTGACAAATTTCAAAAGACACAAAATAGAAAAGTAATAATATGAAGCTAACACAATTCCTTAGTAAGATATATGCATCAGTCTTCATAAAAAAATAACGATAAACACAACAGTTATGTCACTAAGGTGGAAGGATCTACTACCACTTCCGGCAACTCAGTAACGTATCTCCTCATCAGTGTGGAGGTGCTCCTCAAAAAATCTTTATGTTATGAATATTGTTAGTATTGTTAGTAGGGTTGTTAGTAGGGGTAATTGAATACGGGTGTTTGGGTAATTTCACTAGGAAGGGTACCTACAAAAGGGGGTTGTAACAGAATTCTGTAACAACTTTGTTTTGAAATCAAATTCACCCTTTTGGAGATTGCTCGACCCTCCAAGGTTTCTTGGAACCCAAAGAACCAGGACGCCCTGGTTCTTCCCCTTTAGTTGCAGCATTTGCAGCCCTTCTTCCACCATTGTTGCTGTTGATCTTCATCCCCCTTCATCCAAAAAGTTCATCCTTAAGATGGCACCAGCAAAGCAGCAGCAAAGCAGAGTTTCAAGCCAGCCAAGGGCAATGAATTGGTTGTGGAGCTTGGAGGAGAAACTCCTTCCATTTTATCTTCTCCTCATAGTTGGGAAGGTTTTCAGGACAAACTTCACAGAAATCCTGAAACGGGAAAAACATACTTCCAATTAGAAAGGGAATAAATAAAAGTGAAAGAGATAACTAATAAAAAAGACAAATAAGATCACAAACCATGTCTGAGCTCGTTTCTCGAAGTTTTTTCAGTTCCTCGTCGGTTTCATATTTGTTAGCATCTAGGCGCCAACTGAGAACTCCTAGCTCTGCATAAAAATGACATCATTTAACAAGAATTGATTGAGAGGGAAAATTGCAGAACACAATAATAAGGAAATATCATACTAGCTAGTTGGTCCAAAGAGACAAACTCCTTAGGTTCACGATGATGAGGAAGTCTCATATCATCTGTACTTTCATCCATATACCAGGCTTGGATGACTTCTCCTTTATGCTCCTAATATTCAACAAACAGATTAGATAAAAATGCTTGCAAACATATGATGAAAAAAGAGGTTAATGACCAAGTCGAACGACCAAAAACACAAGTTTTTTCCCAAAAACCACAGAACCATGAATGATTCAGTACTTCCCATCATGGTTGCATGAATCGGAATCAGAATCAGAATCGATTTTTTAGGGAATCAGAATCGGAATCGGAATCGGTCTGAATCGGCCAGGAATCGGTTCAGTTGAATCAGCCTGAATCGGTCCAAAATCACAATTTGCACATCATATTAATCAATTAGCACATCATATTAATCAATCCGCATAAAATTTTAATTTGGACATCACAATTTGCACAACGTATTAATTAATTAGCACATCATAGATAATAATTCGCACATCACAATATTCAATTTCAATAAAAAATCTAAATTTACCCAAATTTTCATTCGGCCGCCCATTCCACGCGAACTACTCGCGTTTGCGCTCCACGGCACACTCCGCAGTGCTGTAGCCGGCCACCTGTCGGAGGCGGAGTTGCGAGGGTGGTAGCGTGGTTGGAAGGTCGGGCGGTTACTCGCGTTTTCGCTCCACGGCATTGTCGGACGGCAGAAGTGCAGTAGAGGGCGGCTACCCATTCCACCCGAACTCGTCGCCTTTGCGCTCCACAACAGGTCGGGCGGAGCTGAGGTCGGCCAGAGGAAGCGCGACGAAGCTGAGGTCGGACGACGGTGGCGTGGTCGGAAGGTCGGGCGGAGGTGAGGTCGGACGGCGGAAGCGCGACGGAAGGTGGCGGTGTGAGCGATGGCGGAAGCGGGGCGGAAACGCTTTTAGGTTTTTAAATCCAAATTACTATTTTACCCATGCTTAAATAATTTAATAAAAATCATACCTAGGGTATTTAGTAATTTACTAAAAAAACCAATTCGGATTTAAATCGGCCGATTCCGATTTCGAGTTAAATCGGTTGGAATCGGGCGAACTCGGCCGATTCCGAGGCCGACTCGAGGCCGACCGATTCGGCCCCAAAATCGGATCGGCGCGACCTCGATCCGATTTAAATCGGCCGATTCCACTCGGAATCGGCCGATTCGTGCAACCATGCTTCCCATCACAACTAACAGTATAAAGCGATCAAACGAAGGTCAACTTTTTTAAAAAAAAACATACAAGTGAGCACAGGTTGCAGAATCCCACACATCTACAACAAATACAGCTCCCTAAACCACCTCACACATGGAAGTAATGCACAAAGCACCATTTTAACCATGAAACAGTTAATTCCTGAAATAAAAGGTAAGGCTTAAAAGCAGAAAACAGTAAATGATTTCATGAAGTACTTAAGAACTTTACAAAAGTACGATGACAAGAATTTTCTAACAATAATCCCTGTTGTCTTCTCTTTTCAGATTTGTAATAGCAATTTAACATCAAAACAAAGAACGGAAGGATAGTTAAGAAGAGACAAAAGAAGCAGCCTCTACAGATACAAGCAGAAGTGTGCCATTAGAGGGTTTTCAACAAGAAGTGCAATGAAACAAGACAGGGAGATATGATAAACAGCTCACACACCTTTCCAATTATATATGCATAGATAAATATATTAAAGAAAGATCAATAGGAATGACAAATGAGCAATTGTTATAAATGATTCAGATATACATACACAGACAAATACCCAGAATCTGGAAAATGATAATTTGCACCATAATAGAACAAAAACCACTCAACCGGACAAAGAGATGAATTCGTACCATATAAGAGAACCGAGAATCCAATCCACAGAATCAAAATAAAGCTAATCAAACTGGGTATTAATTAAAACAGCCTGCATCAAACGCAAGGAAATGAGCTTTTATAAAAAGAAAACACAATGAAAAGAAAAATTCTTACCAAGCCGTAGTCCATGTCTCCAGGGGACACCATGTCTTACATATCGTAGCAATCTATTATTTTTATGTTTTTGTATAATTTAAAATTCCAATTGGATTTTTTGTCACTTTTAATTTGATAAATTCCAGTGTTGCACGTTTCAGAAGGCCTGAAACCGGTCTTTGTAATGCTCAAATGAGGTAACGGACCTTACCAATGCGTCCAAAACATTGAATTACGATGGGAGACTAAATTTTGAGCAAATCAGGAGCTCAGAATGGCTTCCGGAACGAGGAGGTGCTGAATTGGACTAGACCGGGTCGCTTCGGTCAAAAATATGGTCTGGACCGGCTCAAATTGCGTGTGGGGACTGATCTGGGTTGTGGACAGTTGGTTGGGCGAGCGGCCACAAACTCGATCAAGCCGGGTCGATTGGGGGCAGCTCTTCGCAGTCATGACAAGACAAGCAAAGTGGACCCGTGAATGTGTGGTGCAACTCCGGCAGTGCAGGGGCTCCGACAACGGGGACCTGAAGGTGGCTGACTCCAAAGACCGCCTAGATCTGTAGGGCTCGGCGATGAGGGCGTTGACATATTCCTTCCCATGAGAAAGTCATGAAGACATGAAGATAAACTAAAAGGTATGACGAATTCGATGAGAATTTGTGGAATACGTGAAGAGATTTATTAGTGAGGATTCCAATGCTCAAGAAGTAGTGTTTGGAGTTGACTTTTCATTTCTAAGTAGTATTCATATTTCTAATCTATAAATATGTGATTAAAGGTATGTGTTCGGTGTGCTTTCTCTTTGGGGAAGTTCAATGGAGTGTTCTCCTTTATGGGAGACTTGAGGGATTACAGATCTAGACAGAGTTACTATTGATAGTGCATGTGGGAGAAGAAAGTGAAATTGTCTGTTGTGAGGTGAAGATATGACTTCGGGTTCTTCGATAAGATTAAGAGTGGTTAATTTCTTTTCTTTCTCTACCTTTGTCTGTGGATTGTAATTGGGAGTAGCGTTACTCTTTTGGGTGAAGTTTTTCCACATATAACGGGGAGTGGTTTCACTCACAAGAGGAAAGTTTGGAGAAGTTTTTCATCATCTCAAGTTGAAGTGGGGTCGTAATCCAGGGTGTGAGATTGATTCATTTTTTTATTTGAGGTGTATGTTAGTTTTCTCAATTTCTCAAGAATTGTATCTTTCAGATCTTGTTATTGATCTGATTTAGGTTAGGAGAGTTTTCTCAAATTTTATTTCGATATTTAATTGTAAGAGATTTCTTAATCAAAGTTGATCGAGTAGGTTGGTTTTCTTTTTCTAAATTAGAGAGGAAAGTTTCCATCCATTTTTATCTTGGGTGTCTCCGATTCATTTCATCGAGTAGGAGAAATGTTTTCTAAGCTTATTTTCGCTGGAGTGTATATTTCCCAACAGAGGGTAGGACCGTGGTGCTCCGATGACGGGATATGGCACTAGACGGCAATGGGACTACCGGGAAGTATCCCGGCGACAGTGGTTTCGCCAGGACTTTCTAGACTTTTTCGGGTGAATAGAGTGGCGGCCAGCAGTTGGACTTGGTCTGGAATTGTCACTGGCGGAGAGATGGGTAAGGTGGACGTGGCAGTGTGGCCACTCGTCGTTTGGGCTGGCTGGACGGTTGTTCCAAAGTTGATGGCGCGCGACTGCTATCCTTCTCCGCCAGGGCTCCTCTATTCCAAGCTTTTCCTCACGAGTATGGAGGGGTATTTATAGATGGAGGGGCACCTCAACGGTTCCACTATTCATGGCCGGTTATCCAGTGATCCTCACCAAACTCCTTAAAGGCCAGCTCTTATCCTATTTTTTGGCCTTTCATGTAGGAACCATTGTGTACTCTTTCTTCATTGACAATTTATGGGGACAACCTGCTGTGAACCATGGCTCGGTCGATGTAGGTGGAAACACGTGCGGTTGCACGGTTGGGTGGAAGGATTGTGTGAAACATTAGCCCCCCTGTGGACTTGGTGATCGAAGTAAAGAGTGGTCAGCGAAACTCTTGCCATAGTCGTTATTGATCAATTACCTGCAGAAAAAAATTATATAGACCGACAATAATAAGTCGACATGACAACTTTGTGTTCCATTTTTTTACCTTTTTTATTTCCTTTTTATATTCTTTTGTTTTGTTTTCTTCTTTTTTCTCTCTCTCTCTCTCTTTACTTTTTTTTTTTTGAAAAAAACTAGCTATGTCCAAAAAACTACAGAAGCTCAAATGAGAATTGACACATCCCGGATAGAAGCAAAATCTTGTGGTTAGAGTAGAAAGTGTAAAACCCGCGATTGAAGTTAGGGTTATACACTCGTGAACCGATCGGTTCAACCGTCGATTTTAGTCGAGTAGGTTTCAGAATACGTGTACTAAGCCGACGCCGGTCGTGTGTATGAGCCACAAGGGTCGTGTGTATGAGCCACAAGGGTCATATGTACCCAAGTATATAATGATAATGTCATGAATACAATAGAAAAGAATGAGTTATCAGAATATATAATAGTATGACAGTTTATTTTTTTATTTTTATATATAGTGGATCGTAAAATTAGATTCTAAGTCATTTACCGTGTTAAGATGCGTTATGAGCAATTTGGGTGGGTTGTTAGTTACATAGCATGTCATTATGATATTGTGGAGTTTGCTACATTTTATGGGATTTTCCCTATTTTTTTGTATTTTTTTCAGAATTATTACGAACTAGTTATTATTTTGACACAAGTGAGACTCGAGTCAAGTTTTATTTACGATATTACCATCCAGCTATTTCTTCCTCCCTCGACACCTTTCCCGTCCCAAACCCTCACTGCCCACTGTGTCCGCCGCATCCGCCGATGCCGCCCTGCAGCAGATCGTCACCGCCAAGCCCCGCTGAGGCATTGCCTTGCCGCCCTGAGCTCTCCTGGCCGTCATCCGGCCTCCACGATTCGAGGAAGTCACCCTTCCATTACAATCGCGCCGCCGGTGACTGTCGCCGCCCCAATCTAGTGGCAGCCTCGATGCCTTTGACCCTCCAGTGACCGCCGCAAAACCGTCGGAAAGATACCGAAAAACCACTAAAACCATTGGAAAATTGGATTCGCTGAAATTCACTGGATCTTTCGTGGAGCTCATCCAGTCGAACTTGATCGAACTTCGGACTCCGACAACCACCAAATACGAGCTTCGAGATGCACGATGAAACCCTAGCTGTTGTCAATTGTCGACAATGGGAGGTATAATTACCTTCGAGTTAATGATTTAAAATTAATGATTGTTAGCACAACATGCTAGGATTGATTAATTGTCATGATTGATGTCTAACTATGAATGAAGTGATAAGTGACATAATTTGATTAATTGGGAAAGAATGGTAAATGATCTAATGAGGTAAATTGAATTTGAGTATGCTAATCGAGTATGACATAACTTAGAAAAACACAATAAAATTGGTATGAATAGGATGTAGTTAGAATTATTTTCATATTTATGATTATTTGATTGTTGATAAATGTTGTTTGCATTGTGAGTGTGTTGATTATGTCGAGTTGATGCATTAATCAGTTAGCAAGCATCAGTTTCTAGATTTGATATGTAGGTACGGAGTAGAAGCTCACTGCCTAGGCACAAGGACACACTTAGAGCTTTTACGAGGTCTATTTATGACTCGTCTATGTTTTTATGCTCTAATCTATTGTATGGTCATTTTAATGCCTGCATGACGGGTTAAATGGCGTTTTATCGAATCCCACCTAACTCAGGCCATTTAGCCGAACCCTCGAGGATGATTTCGAAAACAAGATTCACCACAAGTTGCCTTCGGGCTTATTATATGAATTCCTTCCCAGTGCATATATATATAATTTTATCGAGTTTTGCGAGTGTACGTACCATGAGCGAATGTCGTGAAAGTCAAAGCGGGCTCTAGATTAGTGAGCAGACTGTTCCATTCCTGAGGGATCCTGACAACTCCGCGTTTAAGTTCCTCACACCCGAAGAACGTGGAGGTTTATGGGTACTCTTAAGTACAGCACATGTCCAGACTTGTGGTTCAAAAGGTACCAAAGGTGACTGCTTAAGAGTACTCGGCCTTCGTGCTCAAGGCCAGGAGGATTATGGAGGTAAGGGCAGGGCTTAAGATATACATGTAGTCCCGATGGATAAGAGAAAAATGAAATGAGAAAAATGCCGAAAGAGGCATCAGTAAAGCTGATAGTTCGGGATGGTACCAAGTTTGCAGCCTAGTGGTTCCTCAGAAAGTGCCCTTAAGAGAGTTCATGAGAAGTATAAGAGTGTTTTCTTTCATATGAGAGTTTGCTCTCATAGCCAGATTGCTATAGTTATATTTTTGGACCAGTAACCCTTGTTAGTGATGTGTTTTTATACTATATGCAGGTGATAATCAGGAGTTGGATGTGCCAGCCTGGACGGAAGAGCACTGATATTGCTTGCACATATGTCATTCGATAGAGTGGTTAATATTTTATTTATGATGCTATTATATTGAGAATGATGTGATCAAATGCTAGACATGATGATATAATGTGAAATGTGAATAGATTGCACAGTTGGGTTGAGACCCAAGCTTCAGAATGAGTATATACTAGATTAGATTCTGTGTGAATGAAATTGCTGATCTATGCTTATATACTTGTATATGTTATTTTGATAGGGTGGACCGCTAATTGCACTTTTAGGGGAGATTCTGTCCATTTTATTTTAGAATTTTTATTAATGTTTATCTTAACTGTATTGGTGTGTAAATTGAATTGCATGTCATCCATGTAGTATCATGTTAGCGATATTGTCGCATTCATTCATGCATGACGAGATTGTATCTTTATCTTAAGACGCCGAGATTAGAACCTCACGAGTTGGGTTCTGGTTAGCCGACCTAACTGGGGCCTGTAACATGCCAGTTTGGTTTACGACCGTGAACCGGATTTGGAATGTTACGTAAAGAGCATCTTTGATGTTAAAGGACGAAGCTTTGAGGCCCCCATTAATAGATAAAAGTTGTTGACATGATCTTTCCATAGCAGAACTTGTGCCGGCTTTAATGTAGCAATGAAAATCTATGTCATCAATATGCTTGGGATGTTTGGCTTTGAATTACTAGAAGAAGCTGACACCATCAATTATGATGAGTTTTGATTGAATGAAGCCTCCATGTTTCTTTATTTTATGTACCTTGTCCAAAGAGAGATGAAGATGGGAGTCACAATTTTCAATCACAGACTCATCAATGCTAAGAAGATCTAAATTGAAGCTCGATAAATCATAGCTTTTTGAGGTTTTAACATCTAGTGAAAAAGAATGGAGGAACTACTAAGGGGATCATCATGTTCTGGCACGAGGCTGACTTTGTGCGCTGGTTGCAAAGAGCTTGAACAAATAACCGGTAAGAATGTTTGGGAAGGCAAAAGATGAAAATCACTCTGAGGTGGGTTTAATTGATGGAGTGATGCGACTAGTATTTTAGTCCACTATACAGTGTCAAAAAACAATTATTTGTTCTTGTCGACGAGTTGATGTGATGGATTGAGTGTCAGCTGCATGAGATGACTCTTTTTGCGATTGTTCTAAACTGAATAGAATGCATCGCTCGGAACCAGTAGTGGAATTGGATCTTCTTGTGCAAGTGCTGATTGTGATGTAATGGTAACAAGCGGTGATTTGTCTGAATCACAAGGTAATGCTCTTCGTTTATCAACTAGGGTAGCTCGAGGCTCTAATGCGAGCATAGGTCTCAGCTCCGAAGATAGAATTGGTTGAGGCTCTGGAGGAGGCAGGTGAGGACAAGGCTCCAAAAGAATCTTCACGCCACTTTGGGTACAATTTACTGCTTTCGGTGGAGCTGCTCGACACTTTGTAGCTTTCTTTGCTTAATCTTCTTCCATTTCGTCTTGCAACACCTTAATCGTGGCCATAATCTTCTCAAATCTTTCTTGAGAAATATCGGGGACATCTTGCAAGCTTTGAACTGGTGGTTGTGTCTGTGTAGGGGCATGTGGGGAAAATGTTGGTGCTTGAGGGTAAAAGGTGGAGGAGCATAGTTAGGGCCTAATATTGGCTAGGGTACCTGGGTAAGGAAGGTAAGGGGGCATGATGTAGGTCCACATCACCATAGCCGGTCCAAGGTGGTGGAAATGACACTAGATAGGTATGACATCATGGAATTGAAACTTTGACCATATGGGGTAGAGCTCCACTAGACTGAGGGACATAGCTTAGGGTTGTGCATGTGGTGTTGACATCGCATTAAAGTTGGTGCCAAGTTGGTTTACATGAAATGTGATGCACGAAAAGCTTGTGTTGGAAAGCTGGCCCAGATTGTTTCACGGGTATAAGGGCTTGGCCATCAAGCTTGTTCGTTGCGGCTGGTAGTTTGTTTGTAGAAGTAGCTTTTGTTTGGCATCTTCTTGCTGCTTGTCCTTTCGTTCAGGACACTGGGCTGGTATGAAACACCGTGTGGGAGTTGCAATGTGTTGTGTAATTGCTTTGGGAAAAAATTGATGAAGTATGCACCTAAGGCCCTAGGTTATTGCCTCCAAATAATTTCTGCAAAGAAAAATAAAATCCCTGAAAAGGAAAGTTAGTTTTTCAAGTGACTTGGACTCCTGCACAACAATAGCTTCTGGTGATCTTGGTCTTGTCGTTGATATTGCACAACTTATGCCTATCAACAAGAAGAGAGCATGCACACAAGATAATTTTTTTGCGAGGTTCCATAGACCCAATGTGAGTTATTGTGTCAATCCACGGTGAGTTATACTAACAATTCACTATTTTTATGATTTTTTACAATTTGAAGTTGCAAATGGATTTTTCGCTGCTTTTAATTGGATGACTCCAAGTGTTGCCTGTTTTCCAAGGCTTGGAACTGGCTTTTGTGATGCTCCAATCAGGGACTGGTGGAAGACCTATTTTGGGTGAATAAGAGCTCGTAAAGATTGACAAATGACTCCCGGAATGAGGGAACCATACTGGGTTGGTTTGGATCGAAAATATGGTCTAGACTAGCTCAGATTATGCAGCAGGACTGGATCCGGGTTGTGGACAGATGGTCTGATGAATGGCGATGAACTCGATCAAGGGCTTAGACAAGTGCTCCTGGTGGCCGGGGCAATCACGGCAACTCTTCGTGGTTTTGACATAGACAAGCGAAGTAGCTTAGTCTGTTACACAGATATGACATACCCGTTTAGTATGTGGTGCAAGTCCAGTGGTGTAGGGGCGTGAGCAACAGGGACTTCAATGGCAGCTGAGTAAAACCCCTAGCTTCATGTTAGAGTTTTACCCGTTTGTTGCCTTGCCTAGTTTGAGCCAGTCTTAAGTCACTTTAACTTTCAGACTATGGGGCCCAGATGGTCGTATGAGCATGTTATGGAGGCTGAATATGCGCAATATACAGATGATAGCTTCAGTTATATTATATTAGAGTATTAGTTATCAACATATACTCAAGGTACACGAGTTCTTACTTGTATTAGCTTAAGGTTTCTGGGCTAGATCTATGTCATTGTAGTGTTTAGTATACGTTTAGGCTTTTTCAAGGTATCTCTTTTACATCCATTTTAAGGATTTTAGACTACCGGATTATCCCTAGTTGAGGTTAGTGTTTTGAGGCCAATTAGTTTTTTGAGTCTTTATTATGCTTTGAGTCAGTTTTAACTTTTGGCGGCGTCGATTCGAGCTTACTGTCTATATATATATATATATATATATATATATAGACACACACACACACACATACATACATACATACATACATATACATATACATATACATATATTATGAGGGCTGCTATGGTACGCTGCCCTCATTTAGCAGCGCACCATGCGCCGCCAAATCTGGGCCGCTGGATGGAAATCCAGCGGCCCAGATTTGATAGGCCCCTAGACCCGCCTAAAACCCGTCTGACCGTCTGCCCGCCGCTCGTCGTCCGCTCGTGCCCGTCCGCCCGCCGCTTGCCGCCCGCTCGGCCCGCCACCCGCCGCCCACTAGCGCCTGTCCACCCGTCGACCACCCTCGCCCCCCTGCCGGCACCCCCCGGCCGCGGCCCCTTGCCCCGCTCGTCGATCACCCTCGCCCCGCCGCCGTGGCCCCCTCACCCGCCGCCGCGCCAGCGGCCCCGAGCCGTCGCCCCTGCCTGCCGCTGCCCGCCACCCTCCCCAAGCGCCGTTCCCTCCCCATCCCGCAGCCTCCCTCCCGGCCCCGCCGGCGCCCTCCCCGCAAGCGCCAGGGCCTGCCGCCGCGCTCCCCATCCTCGGTTCCCGGCCTCGCCCGGCCGCGCCCTTCAGCCAGCCGCCGCCCGGCGGGGGCGGCTGGGGGGGGTGGGGTTGGAAGGGCGTGGCCGGGGCTGAGGGGGAACCAGGGTGGGGGCGCAGAGGCCTTGGCACTTGCGGGGGAGGGCGCCGGCGGTGGCCGGGAGGGAACGGCGCTTGGGGAGGGTGGCGGGCAGCGGCAGGCAGGGGCGACGGCTCGGGGGCCACTGGCGCAGCGGCGGGTGAGGGGCCACGGCGGCGGGGCGAGGGTGATCGACGGGCGGGGCAAGGGGCCGCGGCTGGGGGTGCCGGCAGGGGGCCGAGGGTGGTCGACGGGTGGACGGGCGCGAGTGGGCGGCCGGCGGCGGGCGGACGGGCGGACGGACGGTCGGGCGGGTCTTGGACCGGTCTTGGGCGGGTCTGGGGGCCTATCAAATCTGGGCCGCTGGATTTCAATCCAGCGGCCCAGATTTGGCGCCGCATGGTGGGCTGCCAAAAGGGCAGCCCACCATAGAATTTCTACATATATTATATACTCTAGGTTGACCACACTAGGCCTACAATTAGTCAGATGATCAGATCATGCCACATGACAAGATCTGGGTTGTCCACGTCAGCCCTAGTTTCCCCTCCCATTTTTTGGGATTTTCTCCCACATTTTCAGAGTTTCCCTAGCATCGCCGCCACCAATTGCACATCCTCACCTCACCTTCCTCCGGCGACTCCCACTGTAGATTCCCCTCACCACCGTCACTTGCTCTGTTTTGTGGAGCTCCACCGGCTGCGCCGACGTGGTTCGTCATTGCTGACTAGCCCTTGGCCGCCCTCCCTTGACGCCATCGATCGTCATCCGATTGATTCCCCCTTTTGAGGATGACCAAGCTGCCGCCTTGTTGGTTGAAGGGAGGGCATGCACTGCTCATAGCTCGGCCATGGCCGGTCACCTGTGTCACCGCAGACCAGATGTCGACCAGCCTAGGTTGTTTCCTCCCTCATCTATTTCACCCTTGTCGCTGTGATTCCTTTCTGGCAACCCGCCAGAATAGTTGGCCATCAGCCCTTGCTCAGGCCACTGCGATCACGTCAACCTTCTCCTCCTTTTGTTGTGCCTACCAGGATCCATCCCTCCACCTTTGCTGTTTGGTTGCCCGAAGCAAAACACTGCCACTACCATCCATGTATTGTCACTGAATGGCAACCGCCGTCCCTTGCCAGTCGTTGCATACCTTTGAGGATTTGATTCAAATCCCAGCACTTTGTCAAACCCTAATCGACCTGTTGGTCGATCGTCTACCTTCAACACCGTCATCAACGACGCTAGGTATGCCCAATTTAAATTTAATTGCATTGTATATTATTATTATTAATTACTGTGATATGTGTGAGAATTAGGATGTGATTAGAATTGATAATTAAATTGCATCAGGGTGTATAAATTATTTATCATGATTTTTATAAGTCTGTGTGATTTTTGATAATTCGTAATGATGAAATGCGATGAGAATGGGTGTGAGTGATCTATCTGAGTTAAGAATTATTTGATAAATTCGTTATATAACTTGAATGCAAATCGGTATTTCTATCTAGATTTAGTTAGCAACATTTGATTGTCGTGAATTGCGATACATGGAATAGTTATCTAAATATTACATGGTAAATACGATTTGGGGTTGGTTATGTTAGATATTTATAATCGACATATGCAGTACTAGTGTTACGTTTGTTTTGTGATTATAGATGCCTTGATGCATAGTGATTCTATGTGTATTGCATGTTGCATATGATTGATGATGAGTGTGACATTCAAACATCATACTGGGCGTTAGAATTTGGTTTTGATGTGTAGGTGCAAAGTAGGAGCTCGAGGCCTTGGCACGAGAACTAGCTTGGAGCTTCTAGCACTCGTTCTCTGATTTTATGATCTACTTCATCGTGTTTTGATTTGACTGATACATGACATATCAAGTGGTAGATTTATTAGATTCTACTTAACATGGGTCATTTAACTAAATGATTTCCTGATTACAAACCCTCGAGGATGAGATCTCTCAAGTTTGTTTTAAAAAAATTTAGATCCAAATCAAGTCACCTCTGGGCCTATTATGAAAATCCCTACCTAGCCCTACAATATTATTTTTACAGTTTTTCAATGAGATGTGAGAATGTGAAACTGACTTGCACGTACCATGAGAGGGTGCATATGCCAGTCACAACGGGCTCTGGATTGGTTAGTAGGTCGTTCTATTCCCGAGGATTTCTAACAACTCCACATTTTGAGCTTCCTCAAATCCAGAGAATTATGGAGGTTTACAGGTATTGCAATGCAGTGCATCTCTAGTCGTGTGGATTCAAAGGGTACTAAATGCGACAGCCTGAGAGTACTCGATCTCTGTGTTCAGGCCAGATGATATATGGATGATGTAGAGAGCTTCAATATACCGGTTTTCCTGAGCGAAGGATAGTTTAGAAAATGCTGAGAGAGGCATCAAACCAGTTAGCATAGGATGCTATCGAGGCTATAACTTGATGGTTCCTTAATAGTTGCTCTTATGATTGTTCTTGTGAAGTTATAAATGTTTCATTTTAACATGAGAGTCAGTTCTCATGTGCCAGTTTGATATATAATTATTTCTTGACCAGTAATACTCATTGCTGACGAATGAGCACTGTCGGTATAACAGAGGACCAACGACGCCACTTTGCACACATATTTCTACCAATGATGAAAATGGACGTGATGTGATGAGTGAACTATATATGGTTTTGAAATGCAAACTTGCTTATGATGTGAAATGTGATGTAAATTTTGCTATAGAAAACTTATAGTATGATATGAAATGTGATCCTCGTTTGGGGATTTTGGTAAGAAACTGAACATGATCAGTGGATGGGTTGAGACCCAACTCATAGAACATGCTGAGAATAATGTAAATGATGTATGTAAATCCTATTGTGTTGTAAAATATTGTGATATATATATATATATAATGTTGACAAGGCGTCCCTTATTGCACTTTTAGGGAAACTCTATCCGATTTGATTTTATAACCGATGTTTTTTAATTTTGATTTGTGTTTGAATTATTTTAAAATATGTTTTGGTTGTCATAACATACATATAGAACCGTATTAGGTGTAAAGCATCTCATATGTACATTGTATGTGAACTTTTCTATCTTAAGACGCCAAGAAGAGATCCCTTTCTACTCACGACTCGGTTGATCGATTTAATTAAGTTAATGATGGTTCGGTCCCCAATAACATTTCCAAATCAGTTTGAGAGTAAACTGAATTTGGGGTGTTGTAGTTCATGTCCAGCCTAGCTAGACTTGTAGCTAGACTCAGACTGAGTTGACTTAGTCCAACTCGCTCATACTCACCTAGTTGACTCAACAACTCCATTTCAGTATGTTTTAGCCTGTTTTTGTTCGTTTTTCAATTGATCTTAGTATTTTGAGGCTCTCTACATTTGTTTAGATGTATATTAATATTATTTAGAATATTTTGATGTTATAAGTGTTTTTTATTTATTATTTATTTATTCATTTATTCATTATTATTTATTTCTTGTTATTTATATATCTGTCTTACATAATGCACACTTTTATGATTATTTATTATTAATGATGATGTGTTACTTATTTATATTATTTTATTCATGTTTATTATATTAAATTCACTTGTTATTATTCATTTTTTTGTTGCTCGCTATTGTTATTATTTATTCATGTTTAGTTGTTTATTCATATGTTTGATATTTATATTGTTATTATTCATGATTAATTGCTATTAGTTGTTTATTTATTTATTGAATTATTTATTTAGTGTTATTTATATTATTATTGTTATTCATGAATACTGTTTATTTATTAGTCATCTATGTATTCATGAGTTTGTTTATTTATTTATTATTTGTATATTAATTTATTATTCATTATTTATTTATTTATTTATTTTGATGAGCGTTTAAATTGTTATTTATTGTTTATTATTTCCCTTGATGTTATTCATCCACTATTATTTTTAGTTATTTTTCTTTTATTTACTTGACTTGTTTTATTTATTTATTTGTTTATTTTTTCATGTCTCAATTTGTGTGCCGTACAACTATTTATTTATTTGTTTTGCATTAGTTCTTATTGTGATATTATTATTAATATGAGCACACACCACGACCATTCAATATATAATGTTGTCAGTTTTTTGTTGAGCAGTGAATTCTAATATAGATTATGTAGTCCAAGCTTATTGTAGATATTCTGCAACGCTTAGAGCTTGGACCTCAAGTACATTAGGACTCTTCTTAGCTTTATCATTCTACTCTATCGTGGTTTTGATTTTCAAATCATAAGACGTGTTAAGTGGCTATTTATTTAACCCTACACAACATGGGCCATTTAGACTTGCTATAACTTCTGTGATTAATAACCCTCAACGATGAGATCCCACGTATTGTTTTTGAACTTAGCTCCACTTCATGTTGCCTTTGGGCTTACTTATATAATCCCCTTCCTAGCCCTATATATAGTTTTTATCGAGTTTTTAGTGAGTCGAGAGTAGGTGGACATGTCCTTGCCTAACTGTAGTGTGCATATATGCAAGTTGTAGTGGACTCTGGATTAGTGACATGATTGTTTCATTCCCGAGGGATCCTAACATCTTTATGTCTTGAGCTTTCTCACACCCGGAGTGTAATACCCCTGAAAAAATATTAATAATAATAATTAGGCTATTTTATTTAGGGTTTTGTAAATCTTAAGAATGAACCATAAATAATATTTAACTAAATTAATTCTTAAGAATTAATATTGACCTTTATCATATTGGTACAATGATATTTATGAATGGTTTTAAATAAATTTTGTTTATTGGATTTTTGGGATTGGGAGTTGTGAGTGCGATTTAACATTCATTCACATTAAGTTAATAGTAAGTTTTTGACTTTTCATTATCAAACTAATTATTGGTATTTAATATAATTATTTGTGATTATGTTCTTTTCTATAAAATTTATTGTAGTGCCTTTTTGAATTCTACACATATTAATAAAATTTAACGTTGTGACCTCTTCAATTCTACACATATTCTTCTATATAAAAGAGAGTTCTATTGATATTAAATAAAACATCTTCTGGATAATTTGTGAGCACATTTGACTCACAAAGGGAAGGCTTAGGATCGTGTGTCATAGTTGCGGGTTCCTTATCACAATACCAAGTCCATATAATTATTTGAAATGTCATATATTTCGATTTGGGAGTCTTGGTCGGCCTGAGTCCTCACTCGATCACCATGCACCAAGCGCAACCGGGGTCAAAGAATTGGCTCAGTCTGACACAGGGTAGCACCCTTAAAATTCTTGAAAGATTTAATACCTGCCCCCATGCCGAAAAGGGTGACAGGGCACAGCAACACAAGACGGCTCATTATGCACTTGTGATACCGAGAGGGTGAGTCAATGGTAAATATCGGTAACTACAGGCCGAGGGCCACGTAGCGTGTGTGCGCATACATGGGATTGTAGCTGGATGGGCGGCCACCCTCCCAGCATATTAAGAGCACAACATAGGTTCATAATCACTAAAAGACATAATTCAGATGTTGTGAAATATATTAATTATTTCTTGTAATTATATGACTATAGTATTTTATCACTAACGCGAATTGCCTCCATAGGTATGAGCATGGAAGGATGGGTAGAGTCGAGACAACTGGAGGAATCTGTTATTGGACTATTATTTTTTTCTAGATTATTTGCATGGCAGTGGGATTTTGGTTCTGTTCATCGGGGCTTAGATTATTCCGAGCATTTGTATATTAAATTTATTGTTATGGATTTATTTAAAATCTTGTAAATTAATAGAAAATTAATTTATGAGACACTTAGTTTCATATAGTAATACTTGGCTCGTGACTTAGAATGGGTGGGTCGTTACATGGAGAGACGGGTATTATTGTGTACAACACATGTCTTGACTTGCGATATCAGGAAAACTGAAGGTGATGTCTGAGAGTACTCGACCATTTTGTTCTGAGCCATAAGTCATATGGAGGCATAGAGAGTGCTTAGGATATGTGTTTTTTCCTGACAGTGGAACCAGTTATTTCCGAGAGTGGCATAATGCAAGTTCAGTTTGTGATGCTATCTAGTTTGCAACTTGATGGCCCCTCAGTAGATGCCTTTTGAGTGTTCCCAATGAGTTATATATTGATTTACCTTCCTCGTGGAAGTCAATTTCCACTTGCTAGTATGTATTAACTATTTTTTGTCGGTAACACTTGTTGACATTTTTTCTATTATATATGTAAGTCTTATGTTTCTGTGTGTTGGGTCAACTTTCATGCTTTTGTCTGTGTTTGATGTGTGCCTTTATGTATTACTTCATGTATTGTGATTTATACTACAACTTATGTATCAATAGATCAGTCATGGTATTAGGTCTCTTGATGAGATGCTCATATTTGAGTTTCAGCAGTTATTTTTATGTATTTATTCCCTTATTTATCCATTTATATTTTTATTCTTACTAAATATTGGGTGTTCACATGCCATGTCATTGCACGTAGCTTCTTCTTAGGTTGTTGCACACATTCATTCACCTTTTTTTATTAAGTGTTAGTTGTGCATTTAACGGTCTCTTCCTTTCTCAAGACGCCAAGAGGGGTTGCTTCGGTTTGTTTCTCGTTCAAGTCTTGCAGATTAATCGATTTAGACGTGATTTGACTTATTCGTAATAGCCCTGATTTGGTTCTTAAGTGAACTGGAATTAGGGTGTTACAATAGGTATCAGAGTCATGTCTTAGAAGATTGAGATGGAAGAGTCTTCTTTTAAGCCAAGAGTCTTGTTTTAAGCCAAGTGTGTGGAGCTGTCTTTAATTGAGCTAGCAAGTCATTTCCTCTTATATTTTCTCAGGCTTCCAAATTTTTGCACAGTCAGACTTGATCAATACATGTTTCAGTGTTAGCAGTAGATGCTAGCATGGATCTTACAAACATGTCATGATAGACTTAGAGACTCGCTTTTCCCTTCCATTGTACTAGAGATTTGGATGAGTTAGATTGTCCATATATTTAGTCCGCTGAGGTTGAGTCAAGTAGTGACTAAGAGTACTTGGACCACTGGGGACTACATTACAGTACTTGTCTATATTTTGCATGTCATCACTTTAGTCCTCTTTCCTTGGGACATGATGTACATTCCTAGACAGAGTTATCAGAGATGGCACCTGTTGGGAGCTTGGAGTGTACCTGACACATGAGTTGGACCACCGAGTGCCTTGAATAGATCCAGTAGACATAGTTTGAGGTTTGCTTTAGAGAACTTTGACCCCTTAGACAGATCCTTGTGGATGGAAGATATCGCTATGCTAGTAGAGCCACTTGAGCACTTGGAGCACAAATGAGAGTTTAGGCAAACAACTTGGATGGACCACTTCTAGGAGACAGCTATGATAAGGGTGAGTAGCAAGGAGTGACTACTTTCCCATTGGCACTTCGCTGCCTCCCCCACTTCCATTAGTTTATGTTTGTTCAGGTAGTTGTAAAACCCCGAAAAAAATAATTAGATTATTTTATTTAGTGTTTTATAAATCTTAAAATGAACCATAAATAATATTTAATTAAATAAATTCTTAAGAATCAATATTATTTATAGCCCATTCGTATTCACTTATAGTTATGTGAGCACAAATGATATAGTTATGAGTGATTACGTTCTTTTCTATAAAATTTAATGTAATAACTTTTTAAATTCTACAGATATTAATAAAATTTAATATAATGGCTTCTTGAATTCTACACATATTCTTTTATATAAAGGAGAGTTCTATTGTTAAATGAAACATCCTCTGGATCGCTTGTGAGCACATTTGGCTTTAGAGAAATTACATTCATATTAGGATCATGTGTCATAGTTGCGGATGCCTCATCACAATTCCAGGTCTGTATAATTATTTGAAATGTTATATTTTCCCTTGTTGGGAGCCCTGGTCGGCCTAAGCCCAGATTCGACCACCATGCACTGAGTGCAACCAGGGTCAAGGAATTGGCTCAGTCCAACACAGGGCCGCACCCTTAAAATTACTATGTGGGAGTCTTGGTCGACTTGAGTATCTGACCACTATGCGCTGGAACGCAACCGCGGTCCACTCAATTCGGCACAAGGCAGCACCCCTTGAGAGATTGAACACCTGCCCCCATGTCGAAAGGGGTGACAGGGCGCAGTGGCGCAAGACGGCTCATTATGAACTTGTGATACCGAGATGGTGAGTCAATGGCAAATATCGGTAACTACAAGCCGTGGGCCACATAGGGTTGCATACATGGGATTGTAGCTGGATGGGCGGCCACCCTCCCTGCATATTAAGAGCACGGCATAGGCTCATAATCACTAAAAGATGTAATTTAGATGTTGTGGGGAATATATTAATTATTTCTTGTAATTTATGACTTAGTGTTTTATCACTAATGCTGAATTGCCTCCACAGGTATGAGCATGGAAGGATAGGTAGAGTCGGGATAGCTAGAGGGCTCTATTATTGCACTATTCTTTCTCAAGATTATTTGCATGACAGTGGAATTTTTGTTCGGTTCATGGGACTTAGATTATTCCGAGCATTTATATATTAAATTTATTGTTGTGGATTAATTAAAAATCTTGAAAATTAAAAGAAAATTAATTTATGAAACATTTAGTTTCATATAATAACACTTGGCTCGTGGCTCGGAACGAGTGGGTCGTTACAGTAGCACTTTTGGCTACTCTTCACCAGATAGAGGCCTTAACACAATGATGAGGATGAGTGGGACCACCATTGCCTATAAGGTCAGATGTTTGACAAGATTTCACTTGAGGAATAGGCACCAACTTAGAGAGTGCCATTTGAGAGCCAGTTAGCACTGATAGGAGCAGTCAACCCATATTTCAAGAGATCAATGTGAGCTTAGCATTGTTTTACCATGGTACATGTCACCATTATGATCCATACCCCTTAGGATCAGGCACATATGATTGGATAGCCTGAGCCAAATTATTAGTAGCCACCTCTGGGGAACATGGAGGAAGACATGCCCAGAGACAGTAGCAGGTCCACTATATACATGATTAGGTCAGACCCTCAACACTTGGATAACACTACAACCAACATAGCTGCACAACCGCTGTCTGTTATGTACTACCATCATTTAACCCATTCAATGATTGGCCCAACCAACGTGAGGAGTCTGACTCGTGTTAGAATCTTTGGCTTAGATGGTGAGTTCAATGAGGGAGTGTCCTTCAGGGCAAGAGTGTTTTCCTTATGCTTTGCTAGTACAATTAAGTTCTTACCTTAAACCATAGGATTTTGCCTTTTGCACGGGTATAGGAGGACCTTTGAGGTACTAATTAGGGCTTGCAGTGAGTTAGTCAATTGCATACCGGTTTTGAGGCACAACTTTGCCCCATCTTGGGAGTGACTTAGATGGAGGCTTCAGTTCAGACCACACCACATTGACCGAATAGAGGGAAACTAGTATAGGTACATCTTGATTGATAACCTTGTTTGGGAGTCTTCTACAACGGTAGTAGTCATGTAAGTCAAGATTAGTACTATAAATCAGTATGGGATCGTTGGTCACACATCACTGAGGAACAGATGAGGCACATGTCAAACCTCAAATGAATCCCCGTAGGCTCGAGGGGAGATAGTAGTTCTTTAGGTCATTTGATTTGTACCCGTTTAGAAGTGTGTGACTAATATGGTGTCGAGAAACACATGCTTACTGTTAGCTTATTGGACTAAAGCCACTTAGGAGTCATCTCTTAGACTCATTATTGATCAACTATTCCATAGTTGGCTACTTGTGGTAAAGATCAATCATGATGATCATAGAGACATGCCCATAGACCTCCCAAAGTTTTGGCCACCCAAAATCCTACACAGAGATTTCATCACCCTTGTTACTTGGATGAAACTTTTACATCACCATAGACCAAAGTGACTTACCTGACAGTAGGATTTTCTTAGATTAGTGCACTACCTCTATACACTTGATGTCAGACCAATATATGAAGATGAGATACCTACTAGTTAGAGTTCTATGATAGTATGACTAGACTTCTGCGAGAGACTCGGTCTCCTTTTGTGTGACCCATAGATGCTAGACAGAGTCAAGTTTCACTTGAGTATTTTCACACATTCCTTCAGATATACTAGTCCTACACCCACCCCATTAACCTAGATGGTTGAGATGAGCAAATATTAGTGACTACACATGCAATAAAACCAAATTCAGATTTCTCAATTCCCCCAGAGTATGCCTTCATACTTATTGAGACACGTTGTGCATGCATAGGTGTGTTCGCCACCTTTCTGTCGTAGAGAGCTTCCTTAGCAGTTAGTGGTTGTATAGATACTTATTAGAGCTATAGTATGCAGTAGACTCATAGCAGGTGTCATTCTTCCCTTGTGAAACAAAGTAAGATACTAGATTTGGGACCGAGTTAGGTAGGACCGGCGAGTGGTTCAATTCCTCTTGCAGGGACACTTGAGAGTTAGAGCTAGACTAGCGATGGCAAGCTCTATAGCTTATTAGCCTATACCCTTGCCTAATACCATCTACATATTTGTTCGTTAGGCTATGTACAACTAACTTTGAGGAGAGCTACCCTCCAGGTTATAGCTTAACAACTGTAGTCTTGTCAACTGAGTGGTTCCCATAGTTGAGTCCTCCAATCGTAGTTGATATTGGAATTTCTGGGGATGGAATTTTTATAAAATGGAGAGGTGGTAAAATCCCACCTTTGGACGCTTGTTGCCTTGTTCGATTTGGGCTAGTCTTAAGTCAGTTCAGCTTTCACACCATAAGCATAGGGCTCAGATGGCTGTATGAACATTTTATAAATGCTAGGTATGCCCTAGATACAGATGATAGCTTTAGTTATGCTACAACAGAGTAGGAGTTATCAGTGTATTCTCAACGTATATGAGTTCTTCCTTGTGTTAGCTAGTGGTTTTAGGGCTAAATTTAGGTCATTATAGTGTTCAGCATCCGGTTAGGCATTTTTAAGTTATCTCTTTTGCATGCATCTTACGAATTTTAGTCTATCGAATAGGACCAAGTTTGATTTGATTTTTAGATCATCCCCAGTTGAGGTTAGGTTTTCAAGGTCCAGTTAGCTTTCTTGCCTCGATTTCCATCCATAACGTCTCTATTATGCTTCTAGTCAATTTCGACTTTTGACGGCATTTATCTGAACTTTCTAGTCATATATATATATATATATATATATATATTATATAATAATATATATATATATATATCTCTTGGTAAGCTCCACTAGGCCCGCAGTCAGTTGGACGATTGGATCCACCACGTGGCAAGATTTGGGCTGTCTACATCAGCGCTAGTTTTCCCTCCCATTTTCTAGATTTTCTACCATCTTTTTGGAGTTTCCTAACCCTAGCATTGCTGCCACTTTTGCTCACCGCTAGAGAGATTCCACCCACCTTTCAGCCACTGGATCACCACCATTGCATCCACCTCATGACAGACTATTGACCTAGGCCTAGCTCTGGCACCGGCGTTGCCACATTGGATGTCAGAACAGGCATTTTTGTTCACTTCTTTCCCACACCACTGCCGCCTTTCAAGCCATTTTTTTGGTTCCGGTGAGCTCTCTGTGGCGAGTCTGACTGCCTAGACAGCTTTCCCTCGTTGAGGCTGAGATTTTGAGACTAGCCCCGCCCTCGTCGTGGTCGTGATCGTCACCGGCAATGTCCTATTCTCGGTGGTGTTTTCATCTCTTCATAGCGATTTTCCAGCCAGCTGGTGGCTGGACTCTGTCAGCCCTCACCACTATCACCACCACCTTGACCTCCTCTTTTGATCGGGACTGGCATTGACCACTGGCTCCCCACCGTTGGCCTTTTCCGGAGACAGGCTTGCCGAAGACTTGTCGTGCCACTTTACCCATGTCCACATCCACTTGGTTGTTTGTTGTCCATGCCCACATCTACCTTTTAGTGCCTGTATATAATATGTGTTCATGTCCAGCCTAGCAGCTTGACTCGGTCCAACCTGGTCTTACTTGCCCAGTTGACTCAGCAGCTATTTTTAGCTTAATTTAATCTGTTTTTTGACCATTTTCAATTATTCGAGTCTCCCTAGATTATTTTAGATGCATATTAACATTATTTGATACATATTGATGTTATGAATGGTTTTCTTTATTAGTTATTTATTTATTCATTATTGTTTATTTCTTGTTATTTATATATCTATTGTATATGATGCATGCTTTTATGATTATTTATTATTATTGATGATATATTTACTTATTTATATTATTTTATTCATGTTTATTATATTATATTCACTTGTTATTATTTATTTCTTTCTTGCTAGCTAATGTTATTATTTATTCGTGCTTGGATGTTTATTCATACGTTTGATATTTATATTACTATTATTTTGTTTATTTATTTATTTACTTTGTGTATGTGCTAATATTTACTCGTATTTAGTCCCATATTTATTTAGTGTTATTTATATTATTACTATTAGTCATAAATACTATTTTATTTTTACGTATTTATTATTCATCTATATATTCATGAGTTTATTTATTTATTTATTATTTGTCTTTTAATTTATTATTCATTATTTACTTATTTATTTTCATGAGTGTTTAAATTGTTATTTAGTATTTATTATTTATTATGTCTCTTCATCTTATTCATCCACTATTACTTTTAGTTATTGTTCTTTTATTTACTTGACTTGTTTTATTTATTTATTATTTGTATGTCTCGATTTATGTGCCATACAATTATTTATTTATTTATTTTACATTGCTTTTTGTTGTGATGTTACTATTGATATGAGCGCACACCAGGACGATGCATCATATAGAGTTGTCAGTCTTTTATTGAGTAGTTGGTTCCGATGTAAATTTCGTAGTCTGAGCTCACCATAGATGTGCCGTCATGTGAAGAGTTTGGACCTTATGTAACGACCCGCCATGTTTCACGATATTGTGGGCCTTGCTGGCCATATGTTACTCAAAATTTAACAGAACCAACCCCATAACGACCAGTCCTAACCAGACCGGGTGTTACTTAAAAGGTTACATGATAATATGAAAGCAAATAAGTCTAGCATTTCTAACTCAAAAGAACTTATGTTTTAAATGACAATGTATGAAATAATTATCCCACAGTCTTGGACCGTTTCCCATAGCCACATTTATAACACAAGAAAAGTAAAAAGAGAAGTCCACTTATTATCTGTTCCAGCTGCTAACCTGCGGAGGCAATTCCGCATTAGTGATTAAACACTAAGCCGTATAATTAAATAAAACAAGTCCATAAACTCCCTATCATTATCTATAATATTGGTTGTTGTGACCATTCCAACATGTCCATTTATTAGCTGATGTTTCAGTCCACCATGTCCATCTATTGGCTGATGGGTCAGTCCACCATGTCCATCTATTAGCTGATGGGTCAGTCCATCATGTCCATTATCGGTTAGCGAGTCCAATCCGCCATATCCATTATCGGCTAGTGAGTCCAATCCACCATGTCCAATTTATTGGCTAATGGGTCAGTCCATCATGTCCATTACTGGCTGGCGAGTTCAATCCGCCATGTCTGTTATCAGCTGGTGAGTCCAATCCACCATGTCCTTAATTGGCTAGCGAGTCCAATCCGCCATGTCCAATTTATTGGCTGATGGGTCAGTCCATCATGTCCATTACCGGCTGGTGAGTCCAATCCGCCATGTCCATTATCAGCTGGTGAGTCCAATCCACCATGTCTGTAGTTGGCTGGCGAGTCCAATCCGCCATGTCCAATTTATTGGCTGATGGGTCAGTCCATCATGTCCATTACCGGCTGGCGAGTCCAATCCGCCATGTCCCTTATCAGCTGGTGAGTCCAATCCACCATGTCCATAATTGGCTGGCGAGTCCAATCCGCCATGTCCAATTTACTATATTATGGTTGTCAGGTCCATTCTAACATATCCATTATTGGATTATGAAGGGAGTAGCCCGTGTCAGACTGAGTCAATTCCTTAACCCCGGTTGCACTCGGTGCATGGTGGTCGAATCTGGGTTCACGCTCACCAGGTTGTTCACAAGGGAAAATACAACATTTTAAATAATTATACGACACACATAGTAATTTTAAAGGTGTGGCCCAGTGTTGGACTGAGTCAATTCCTTGACCCCAATTGTGTTACAGCGCATGGTGGTCGAATCTGGGCTCAGGCCAACCAGGGTTGTCAACAAGGGGAAAGTACAACATTTCAAATGATTATACGGACCTGGATATTTTGAACTCGCAGCTGCGACCAATGATCCTAATCTGAACGAGGACATAAAATTATAGATAAGTATAATTTTATTCGAGTAGAAATGCATGCAATTAAATGACTAATATATATATATATATATATATATCACTATTAAATTTCAATAATATTAAATATTAAACTATTCATGTGATATAATCATTTAAATCCTACTTTAAATTAATAATCTAGATCATAATTAAACTTAACAAATAATAAAATAATTATTAGCTATAAACAAATATTTAATTACTATTATTAGTATATTTTCCTTTAAGACGATAATTACTTAACCACAAACTTGATAATTTAGTTTACGGTTTTAAATCTTTAATTGCTATCCTTATTCATAGTAATTTAGTTAAATAAGTTGTACGATTAAATTATTTAAAATAATTTGTATTATTCTAATTTAAAAATATTTTTAATACAATTATTTTAAATTATTTGACTCAATAAAATTTTGAACTTTATTTATTTTCATTATGCTATTTAGGTTTGACGCTAGTGATTGCTACCCGACTATAGTTTAATAACTCATTTTCTATATTACTGACTCGTTATTAAAATAATCACTTTATTTACCTAATATTAAATTTAATATAGTAAAGGTAAAATATTTATTTTATTAATTACTTATCACTGTCCAATTTAATTTAATCGCTTGTTGTATGCCGATTAATTACTCTATTTTTATTACTTATGTCCATGTCGATTTCGTCCAATAATTAGTTAGTTTATTATCTTTAACCCATAACCCATTAGAATAATTATTTTTAATGATTTATTACGAGTTAGTTTTATTTTTAACTTGAGTCGGTATCAAGTTAACCCATATTTACAAAACTGCCATTTTCTTCTTCTTCTTCCCCAAGGCCATCTTCTCTTCTCCTACCTTCTTCTTTGCACCTGACCAGACCTTGGCACCACCACTGGTCACGTCCTTCTTCAATTCCCCAACAACCCAATTGAACAACCATATAAACATCCCAACAAGACATCAATAACAACATAAAAATAGGCAAAGATGAAGCCTAACGTCCATGTTTTACAACAGCTATCCAAGGCGACGTCCTACACCAAACCAAGCCTGATATCTTCCTCTTCAACCCAAAACTAGACCACGTCCTTCACTCCCTTCCCTACCAATCCAATTGGAAGCATAAAGCTTGTGCTTTACAGCAACTATCCATGTCAAACTCCATTCTGCACCAAGGCGAGCGACTCCTGGCCAGCAGCACCGTCGGGACTGCAAGGTGCACTTTGTCTGGCCAGTAGCACCGCCGGGAACACTTCACTTCTTCCTGCACGACAACCTAACGTGAAGGCCAAGTGCTGTGAGCATGCACGGGTTGAGTCTTTGGCCAGCAAACTGGCTTGGACGTTTGAAATCTCCCACAGCGTCGCACACTACAACTCCGCCTATAACCACTGAAATTCCGCCACCCATCGGAACCCAGGGACAAGGCGATGCCACCCTTCGACCCAAGAGCCAGAGAGGTCATCGGGGGTGTGAGGGGTGCCTTGAAATCTTTGTTTACAGTCGCCTATCATTGCCCAACTTCAGACCCGTCGGCCATGGCGAAATTCCATTTCCCAGTTTAGTTTTAGTTGTTATTGTTGATTTTAGACTTTAATTCTCATGTTTATCAAGCTTATTATCAATTAAAAAGACATATGAATGTAAGAAAATGAAGAAGAGGGAGATAGGAAGGATACCCAAGCAAGGAAGAAACACAAGCAAAGAAGAGGAGAACTAGGCGGCTAAGGTGAGGAAGACGCCCCTACACCCGTATGTGAAAAATGACGTCCTCTTTCAAAATTTATAAAAATGAAAATGACGGCTAGGGTATGTGAAAACACCCGTATTTCACTTAACCGGGTAACCGGGTAAATAATAAAATGGGTAAATAATAAATGTACTTAATATATAATTAACCGGGTAAAGAATATAACATGTTCGGTCCTTTCCGGACTGAGTCGAATATATTAAAAAAAAATTTTCCACTGTCATTACACCTTGGGTCTTTTATGACTCTTCCTGCTAAGTGGTTGTTTTATTAAACCCCACTTAGCATAGGCCATTTAGATGTGCTTTTACTTCCATAATTAATAACCCTTGAGGATGAGATCCGTTGTGTTGTTTTTGAACTTAGCTCCACTTCATGTTTCCTTTGGGCCTACTTATATGATCTCCTTCCTAGCCCTATATATAGTCTTTATCAAGTTTTTAGTGAGTTGAGAGTTGGTGGATTTGACCTCGTATATACCATGAGTGGGCGCATATGCAAGTTGCAATAAGTTCTCATTTAGTCAAAGGTCTGCTCCATTCCCGAGAGATCCTAGTATCTCTATGTCTTGAGCTTCCTCACACCTAGAGAGGCGTGAAGTAGGCAACAACTGTTGTGTACAACACATGTCTAAACTTGTAGTATGAGAGAGTATTGAAGGTGATTGCCTAAGAATACTCAGCCTTTGTGTTATGGGCTAAGAGTTATATTAGAGGTATGGAAAAGGCTTAGGATATGTACTTTTTTCGAGAGTGAAACCAATATTGCCGAAAGAGGCATTTATCTAGTGACACAACCCCAGTTCAGTTCGGGATACTATATAGTTTGTAGCTTGATGACTCCTCAGTAGATACCCTTTGAGTGTTCCCATGCAGTATTATATTAGTTTTCCTTCATCGTGGAAGTTAGCTTGCACTTGCCAGTTTGTATTAGCTATTTTCTAAGATAGTGACACTAGTTGCTAATGCTTTTCCTTTTATATATATAGGGCTTATGTTCCTGTGTGTTTGGCCGACTTTGGTGGAAGGATAGATAGTTGTTACGTACACGTGTGCTTAGTGTGACATTGTTGTTTTATGTGCTTTTGTTTGTGTTTGATGAGTGCCTTTGTGTATGACTTCATGAATTGTGATGTATGCTCTAACCAATTTTTGTATCAGCAGATCAGTCTTGGCATGAGTTCTCTAGATGAGATACTCAGATTTTAGTTTTGTTAGTTATTTTTTATGCATTTATTCCCTTATTCAGCCATTTATATTTTTGTTCTTATTGTGTGTGTGTTGAGAGTTCTCATGTAATGTCATGACATGTAGCTTCTTATTAGGTTGTTGCACGCATCCATTCATCTTTTCTTGTTGAGTGTTGGCTATGCATTTAATGATGTCTTCCTTTCTTGAGATGCCAAAAGAGTTGCTTCGGTCTGTTTTTTATTCGAGTCTTACATATTAATCGATTTTGATGTGACTCGACTTGATCATAACAATTTTGATATGTTCCAAGCTTTTCCTTTTGAGTATTGAGGGGCCTCAAAGCCCAACTCTTATTCTTATCTTCTCTCATCATGTAGGAACCATTGTGGACTATTTTCTTCACTGATAGTTTATGGGGACAATCAATTGGCTGTGGACCATGACTCAATCAAGGTAGATGCAAATAGGTATTGTTGCTCAGTCGGGTGGAAGGATTGTGCCAAATAATGATAAACTAGTATTTAATAGAATATTAATGACAAAATATATTTTAAATATTTAATAAAATATTTTATTTATAATTGAAAATTTATTTGAACCAGATTTGACCCAATTGAACTAAATATAACTCATACCAACTATAAATCTAGTATAATAATTGATACAATATTTAAAAGTCTATGTAACAAAACTAATTGAAATGTCGATTTAAGATCAATTTATGTTAGAGATAAATTTTAATTAAATAAATATATTTTTATTAAATAAGTTGGTAAATTATAGTGTCTAATTTGTTATTTTATTTTGTAATATTTTAATCAGTTGAATGCCCTACTTTTTATCCATTCAAAATTTTACCGGCTTTTCATAATAATAATTATTTAGGCTATTGATATTTTCAACGAAACTTTTTGATAATTCTTAGTGATTTAAAAGCAGTTATAGCTAAGGTTACTAATTGAGCAAGGCAGCTCGTGAGCATTTGGCATTCAGCTCGGCTCAACTCAACTCCACTCGAACTCGACATTTAAATGCCCAAGTTTGAACTCGATTTTAACTCAAATCCTACAAGTCAAGTTTGAGCAAGGCAGTGTTTGACTTGACTCGACTCGGTTATACCCTGAACTCAACTTTAAATCAATTCATAGCTATACTCGAACTCGACTCAATAATATAATATAATAATATCATAACATCCAAACTTTAGTCATGTATTTCTTTACTTCTTTGCTTCTTATTTTGAATATATTTGAGGTGAGTGGATTTTTTAAGAACTCAAGTAAGCTGAGGTTGACCGCGTGTATAAGCCAGGACGGTCATGTATATCCAAGTATATGATGATAACGTCACTAAGGCAGTAACAAAATGAGTTATGAGAATATACAATAGTATGCCAGTTTATTTATTTTTTATTTTTATATATAAATTGTAGAATTTGATTGAGATCGTTTACCGAGTTAGGATGCATTAGCTACTATTTTGGGTGGGTTGGTAGAGTTAGTGTAACACCCCAAATTCGGTTCACACTCATGAACCAAACCGGCATGTTACAAGCCCCGGTTAGGTCGGCTAACCCGAACCTAACTCATACGGATCCAATCTCAGTGTCTTAAGATGAAGATACAACTCGCAATGCATGGATGAATGCACAAACCCTAACATGGTCTACATGAATGACATGCAATTCAAAGTACACACTAATACAACTACGATCAAACTCAATAAAAATTCTAAAATAAAATGGGCAGAGTCTCCCCTAAAAGTGCAATTAGGGTCCACCCTATCAAAACAACATATACCAATATATATGCATATATCAACAATTTCAATCACACATAATCTAATATATTGTATACTCATTATGGAACTTGGGTTTCAACCCACCACACTTCCGTTGCGCGCTCTGATCACATTTCACCTCTTGTCATCATGTTTTAGCTTTTCATTACGTCATAACATCATCTCATTGCATTTAATCATATCCTATCATGTCTTAGCATTTCACATCATTCACAATATAATAGCATCATAAATAGAATATTAACCACTCTATCGACTAACATGTGTGCAAGCAACAACAATGCTCCTCCGTCCAAGCTGGCTCCTCCAACTCATGATTATTACCTACATATAATATAAAAACACGTCAATAACAAGTGTTACTGGTCCAAAAAATAAAATAACTATAACAAGTTGGCTATGAGAGCAAACTCTCATATGAAAGAAAACATCATATACTCCATGTGAACACTCTGAAGGGCACTACTGAGGAGCCACTGGGCTGCAGACCCGGTAGCATCCTGAACTTACTGATCTGCTGTTGCTGCTGATGCCGCTCTCAACATTTTCTTACTTCATTTTCTGGTCTCAAATCCTAAGCCCTCTCCTTACCTCCATATTTCTCCTGGCCTTGAGCACGAAGGCCGAATACTCTCAGGCAGTTGCCTTTAGTACCCTTTGAACCACAAGTCCAGACATGCATTGTACTAAACAGTACCCATAAACCTCCACGTTCTCCAGGTGTGAGGAACTCAAATGCGGAGTTGTCAGGATCCCTCGGGAATGGAACAGTCCGCTAGCACTAATCCAGAGCCCACTTTGACTATCACGGCATCCGCTCATGGTAAGTGCAGTCGGTTTCTCCATCTCTCGTCTCACTAAAAATGCGAAAACTACATATATATAGGGCTGGGTAGGGATTTATATAATAGGTCGAAGGCAACTTGTGGTGGATATTGTTTTCGAAATCATCCTTGAGGGGTTATTAATCCGAAAATCTGTTCGTCTAGATGGCCCAAGTTAAGTCGGATCCGATAAAACACCACTTAAGCCTTCGTGCAAATATTAAAATAAACACACAATAGAAGAGAACGTAAAGCAAAGACGAGTCCTAAACGGACCTGGTAGAAGCTCCAAGCGTGTCATCGCACCTAGGCGGCGAGCTCCTACTCCGTACCTACACATCAAAACTAAATACTAACGCCCGCTAACTAAATGATGAATCAAACTAGTCATGATCAAACACACTCACAATACAACATCAACCATAACAATCAACAATTATAAATGTGAAAGTAATTCCAACTTATCCTATTAACTCAAATTTTATTATATTTCCTAAGTTACGTTGTACTCGATTATCATACTCAAATTTACTTTACTTCATTAGATCACTTAACCTTCATTATCTGTTAATCACATCATGCACATCTTTACTTCATTCATAGTCTGGCATTCATCATGACAACTACTCAATTCTAGCATGCTATGCTAACAATCATCATCAATTTTAAATAATTCAAATTGGAGGTAATTATACCTCACGTCATCGGCAATCGGCGACGGCTAGGGTTTCGTCGCGGGTCTCGGAGCTCAAATTTGGCACTCGTCGGCGTCCAAAGTTCGATCGGGTTCGATTGGATGAACTCCTTGGAAGATCCGGTGAATTCCAGCGAATCCGATTTTCTGGTGGTTTTCCGGAAGGTTTCAGTAGTTTTCTGGCATTTTCCGACGGTTTTCCGGCAACAATTGCCGGCGGCGTCTATTGGCCGGAAAGTGGTCATATTGGGTACCGTTGGAATCGGCTCGGCGAGCCCGACACATCTATGATGTCGTTGTTGCCAACATAGGTGGCAGCTCACTGGGAAATGCCTAAAATAGGGGCGGCAGTGATGGGTGACTAGATTCAGCTGGTCTAGGCGGCGATGGGCTCCGCTCCGGTCGGGGAGGGTCGTGGGTTGGTCAAAGACGTCGAGGCAACCACTCGATCGTGGCGGCGACCGTCACCAGTGGCGTGATCGGCGATGGAAGCACGGTGCAAAGGCCTGGCTTCCTCTCTTCGCGGCGGCCAGATGGTGGCCGGGTCTAGTCAGGGTGGCATGGCGACACCATGGCAGGGCTAGGCGGCGACGATCGGCAGCCAGATCACATCGGCGGTCGACGACGGTGGTAGGCATGGGGGAGGCGTTGGGAAGGGTTTTGGAAGAAGATGTCGGAGGGGAGAAAAATAATTGGGTGGCAAAGACTCGTCTCTGGCTCGAGTCAAGTATAATAACTAAATTCTATTAAATCATTAAAAAATTCATAAAAATCGGGAAAAATCCCGTAAAATCAAACAAACACCAAAACATCGTAATGATATCCTCTAGAACTATCAACCCACCCAAGCTGCCCGTAACGCGTCCTAACGCGGTAAACTACCTAAAACTAATTCTACGATCCACTATATATAAAAATAAAAAGAAAAATAAGTGGCATACTCTCATATATTCTGATAACTCATTCTATTCTGTTGTGTTCATGATGTTATCATTATATACTTGGGTACGCATGACCCTCATTGCTCATACACGCGACCGGCGTCGGCTCAGTACACGTGTCTTGAAACTGACTCGACTCGAAAATAACGATCGAACCGATCGGTTCTGAATATAAAACCCTAACTCGAATCGTGGGTTTTACAGTTAAAACATGCTATTAGATGATTATTAGGTGTACCACATTTTATTGGATTTCATTATATTTTATTTTATATTTTTGGGATTTATTTTATTATTATTGACTCAACCTTGGAGCAAGTTAATTTTTATTTACAAAACTACCCTTGCATGCATATGTGTTTCTCTCGAGTTTTCTCCGCGCATATAAAGCCCGAGATCCGAATCAGGGTTTTATACTTGTGAACCGGTCAGTTTAGCCATCAATTCGAGTCGAGTCAGTTTCAGAACACGTGCGCTGAACTGATGCCAACCGCGCGTATGAGCCATGAGTGGTCACATGGACCCAAGTATATAATAATAACATCAATAGTATAACAGAAAAAGAAATGAGTTATCAAAATATGCGGCATTATGTCATTTTATTATTTTATTTTATATAGAAGACTATATAATTAGCTTTAGGTCGTCCATCGCGTTAGGCCACATTATTTATTGTTGTTGAGTGGGTTAGTAGGCTTAGAACATGTCATTCGACTTAGGACACTATTATTTTATTTTTATGGTATTTTACTATATTTTATTTAGTATTTTTTGGAGTTTATTTATTATTATTGACTTGAGTCGGGAACGTGTTATGTTTTTATTACAAAACTACCCCTTGTGTTTCTTCCCGACCCTTCAACTCCCCGACGTGCACCACGCGTCACCACCCCACCACTGACACCTGCCCTTCTACCGACCCTAACCGCCAGCGACTTCGTTGCCGCTCACCATGCCGTTGTCTCCGCTGTGGCTGCCCGATCGTTGCCTCTGACTCCTCCTTCCTCCATCGTCTTCCTTCTCCTTACCTTGTTCGCTGCCTCTGCATGTCGCTTTGGTCACAGCCGTTAGCGTGTCGATGCCTTTCCCACCATAGGCTAGTGTCGCCTCCATCCGGCTTCACTGCCTAACCATTACCCTCATCTATCCCTCCTTCCTCCATCCTCTGTTCACTATCGGGCCTATTTTCTTGGAGTGCCACCGGCTCGCCACCCCCAACCTCTGCCACCCGTCACCCCCGTTTTGTCAGGCCCTTCCTTGTTGACCTTCCCTTTCCCCTGCCTTGCTCGCCCCTTCCTATCTTTCCCTTAGCCGAGCCCTCCCCACATGCCTCACTAACCCTTGCTCAGTGCAGTCACTGGCAATGCGTCGCCATCGTCATCGATTGGTCATAACCCCAGCGAGACTCTCCCCTTCACCCTCACCCTACCCTACCTGCATGCACAACCACCCTCACCCTTGTCCCTCACCAAACAGATCCTACAAGGCCCTCGCCAACAACCCGCTCCTGTCACTGCCAGCCAGTCATTGCTTCAGCCAGACACCTTCTTCACGCCCGAGCTGTG
>JAURVB010000273.1:0-21682 GCA_033002965.1 Piper betle
ATATATACATATCTAACAAAATCTCTTTGTCGTCTCCTGAGAAGAAATCTGACTGGCCGGCACCTCTATGGGAGCCGGTAGAGATGGAGGAGGCGTTGGCCTCCGAGTTTGACATTGATATCATATCCGAATTAAGAAAATCGTTTCATAACCTTCCACCCCAAGAGGACTCCCCTTCCCCGCCGCCAGAAAAACAGATCACGGAACAGAAATCTGAAGTACGTGCCATGGAAGAACTGAAACCAACAAAAGTTTTCCCAACGAAGCCAATTCATTGTCCCATGGCTTTCTTTGCTGCACCAATATCATGCATGGCGTCAACGAAATCTTAAGCAAATCAAAGTTGGGTTGCAGTTGATTTGTAGTGCAAACTTGAAGGGGAGCTGATTCTATATATTTATATCCTCATTTCCAGGGGAATATGCGATCCATTTAGACTACCACCATCTATAGTGATGGCTGACGACTAGCTTAGCATTGGATGTGTAGCTCTTGTTAATTCATACATATGAAGCTCAACTTTTGTGTCATAAGTTAATTTAATTTCCTTGTTAATTCCTGCCTGTGTAGCTCTTTTACAAAAGCATTTTGCATTGCAATCTTGGAAGCTGCCAGCAGCGGAGTACTTATTGCTAGCATAGGCATCGGAGGTGTGCCCGAAGTATAGATATTTACAGTATTTCCTAGCTAATCATCTATTATTTTGGTAACCGTGCAACTGAGGTAGTCCTCTGAATTGTCTATGCATTTTAAGGTTCTTCCAGATGATATGATCGTATTTGCAGAGCTTGATCCTTGAGATATATATGATGCGTACGATCAGAAAAGTAATTCACATTTTAAGGTACTTTCGTGTAAATACGCATAGAGTCTATTTAGTTGTCTTAAAATTACATTAAAAATATAAAATTTAAAAGTTATAAATTTTATTTTTTTGAATGTTTTGAAATTTAGTTAATTTCTTTTAATTTTAGTCAAAATAAATTTATGTAAAAAATTTATAAAATAACATTTTCTTATGAAAAATAAAAAATTTTGGAAAAATTTTTAGCATGTACATGCACGTGCACATGTGGAAAGAATATTTAATTTTAATTTTAATTTTCTATTATTCAAACATGTAAAGGCAATTTTTAAAATTTTCTTATCATTTAATCTCCCTGTATTTCTATTTTATATGATTTTTTTTCATTTAAATTTTTTCATGCCAACCAAAACCCTAATTGTTTCAGTTGAATTGAATTTTCCTAGTTCTTAGAAAAGACTTTATAGCGGGCATTATGTAACAAAAAGGATAGAAATCGTCTATCATCACGCTCTGTAGTGCTTTTCTGAAGATTTTTTATAAAGGCTTCCATGGTATATTTCTCTAAACTTCATTGCTGGATAATAACTATTGAGATGGCTCTTTTGAAGTTAACTTTGGACAATTGAAGTGGAAACCTTTATGAAGTTGAAGCAGAAGTCTCGATGGTTGATAGTTTAATTTTCAAATCAAGTTTTCTGGAATTTATTTTAATTCTGCCATTGCTATTAGTTGTGTTGGGTTATTGATAATGACTTGACCAATGCTAAATTCTAAATTAAAGTTGCATCTGCATTATCCAATTTATACATATAGTTTGGTTCCTATAAATTAAGGCTCACATAAAAGAATAGCTGTACAATTTATTTTACCTATAAGTCAAATTGTTGGCCAGGGACCACATGCTATTTTGTGAGTGTCTGTCATAATACTGTCAAAAAATTAATCTGCTCGAGTTGTAAGACCCAATGAATAATTATGGAATCATAAATAAGAGGCTTGAAGCAGATTGGGCCTTACAATTGAATTAGTCGTGAGGCTTTACAACAAATTATCACACAAAATCTTCATTCATTATATTATTTTAACTGTTCCTCAAGTGGTGGAGCGAGTCAAGCTGAGTTTGGCCTCAGCCAGCTCATATATCAAGTGAGCTTGAAATCGAGCTCCACTTGGGTCAAATAAAAGAGTTCTGAGACTCGATCCCTGTGGTACCGACCTTGCAAATGTAGTTTAATTATTTTTTTCTAGTCGTCTCTAAAGAGACAATTTTTTATTTTTAAACTCAGCTTAAAGTGTTAGGAAAAAAATCTTTGGGCCCCCAACAGGGACTTGCAATAGGTGTCACAGGCTCTCTTAATCCAAAAGCTAGCTCAGGGAATAAGGCTGGTTACCCCTAAGGCTTTCTTATTAGCCTATATACAAGTCACCAGTTACCCCCAGAACTGATGTGGGATAAACCCAACAATCACCCCCTCACACATCAGATCACCCGAACCATCTCCACCTCACACATGCACATGCCTGCCAGAGATCACATCATGTTACACCCCCTCACACATCAGATCACCCGAACCATCTCCACCTCACACATGCACATGCCTGCCGGAGATCACATCATGTTATAGTGAAGTTCCCCACTCACACATCAGATCACCAGAATCATCTCCACCTCACACATGCCTCACACATCAGATCACCAGATCACCAGATCACCAGAATCATCTCCACACATCAGATCACCAGAATCATCTCCACCTCACACATGCACATGCCTGCCGGAGATCACATGTTACAGTGAAGTTTGAGGAGAGTCCAATTCTGGCTAATCCAACCGTAACGTGAGGGCCAAGCCACCCAAATCATCTCTACCTCACACACCAGGACCCACCTTCCCACAAACGGCGCCAATTGTTAGGAAAAAAATCTTTGGGCCCCCAACAGGGACTTGCAATAGGTGTCACGGGCCTCTCTTAATCCAAAAGTTACCTCAGGGAATAAGGCTTTCCCACTAGCCTATATACAAGTCACCAGTTACACCCAAACTGATGTGAGATAAACCCAACATAAAGGATTTCTATCACACAACCTTAAGGATGATTTTAGTCGTGATCACGTTAGCTTAAATGCCCCTTTTGAAGTGCAAACTGAATGCTGTTAACTTGGAGATCTTTTTATGTATAGAGCGCCAACGCTGTCTGTTTGACACATTGTAGATAAATTGTATTACAATTACATATTGGGGCTTATGATATAAGATAATTTTGGACCCCCCCCCCCCCCCCCCACCCTTTCCAAATTTGGATGGGTGATTCCGAATGTGGCACCAGTTGCTGCCTTTGGGGAAGTATAGTTTTATTTTTTTAATACCTATTAAGGGTAGGGGTAACTTTGGAAATGATTGCTTCCCCAAACTTTAATTTGGGATGTCTAATTGCAATGACGGCCCACATTTGATGACAAAAAAACTACTCCATCCCCCTCCTCCGGCAATCAGAGCCGACTTGGTTGCTGACAACTAGATTTAGCTTTACGATTATATTCTAAAAAGAAAAAATAAAATAAAATGCCCCTTTATTGTGCAAACAGTCAGCAACCAAATCAGGCTATCCTCCAACCAGATTTGGCCACTTGATTAGATTTAACCGCCATAGAGCTGGGTGTGGATGTGGGTGGCTAGACTTGGCCAACCCTAGCTAGATCTGACTGAGGCCACCGGTACTATTAGGAGGGTTTTTTTTCAAATGGACTAATTTAGGCCATCATTATAATCGAACAGCTCAGATTAAACTTGGGCAAGAATTTTTTCCTACCCCTCAGACAATCCATTATCATATACAATGGTGTTGCAATTTATCTTTGATGTCAAATTGGAACTTTGAAATCCTGAAATGTAAGGCACATACAAGGCAGAACAACTTAGCATCTCTTTTTTCCCTTTTTTTATTAGCCTCCTTTTTTCTTTTTTCTTTTCTTTTTTTGTTAAACTTTGACACAACGAAGGCGAGCAAGCCAATACTCAGGTCACTCCCTTACACATTGCAAGATGCCGAATGTATTGTTCATTGCTAGTTTTTTGGTCTGAGCATCTTGCTGCTTAGGTCTTTTTACCACTTTTTGGGCTCTCTTTTGATCGTTGTTTTTTGCTTTAGACAGGATGAGGGTGAGTGAGCTTACGAGTTGATGTCCCGGATACGACAAAAAAAATTAAACCTTGTCTAAAATGACTAAATAGTCATTTACAGGGTTCAACTCTTAGCATCTACGAAGGTCATAAGTCACATCCTTTTGGACGTGAGACTACATTCTGAACAAGTGTCATGAATTAAAGATCAACGTTGAAGTCAAATCGTGGTGGTTCGTTGAAAAATATGTACTTGATCAGTATTCTTGATTCGTAGGTTGACTTGGAGGTGTTAATCAGCAAGTTGCTCGTCTTAACTCCAACTTGTATCCATAACAACATGTCATAAACGGCGGAAGGGTGTGTGTAATTAATTGGGAGAAGGAAAATGCAATCAGTTATTACCAATACCCTGAATAAATATAGCCAAAGTTGATATGCCGAGTACTATGTAGAGAAGTGGACCATGGAGCATTGTCTTCATTAGCATATATTAATCATAGTAAATGGTAGCTAATGCGGTTGCTCAATATGGTTCTCACGTACAAATTAAGTTGACAAGGGTATACCTAGGGGTGGTAAACAAGTGAACCAAGTTCAAAGTGTATTCGAACTCGACTCCAATTGTTTGAAGTTCGTTCGAACTCGGCTCGAGATTGAACAAGTTTTAATTATATATGCTCGAAATCGACTCAAACATTTTTATTGTGTTTGTATTCGACTCGAGCTCAAAACCGGCTCGATTAAAAGTCAAAAGAATCTTATTTAAAACTAAAATAGCATGGATTGAAGCCACAACCTCGTCTTCAATTAGAAAACCTACCATATAAGCTATCACACTATATTGTTATTATATTGTATATAAATATATATAACTAGTTACAATTAAACTTACTAGTATATATATATATATATACTAGTATATACTACCTTAGCCGAGTCAAATAATGTTTATTTTTTAAATTTTAATTTGTATTATTCAATTATAAGGACGACCCAAATTTAATAAAAAAATAAAAAATAAAAAATAAAAAAATACCCCCACCACAACCATCATTTAGTACGTAGTTGATAATAACATTTATTTATGATTTTATATGTATTTTCGGTAGATAAGTGATATTATATATAGTATTATATTATTTTATAGCATCGAGTTCGAGTCGAGTTATGAGTCGATTTCGAGTTATAACCAAGTCGAGTCGAATCAAACATTACCTTACTCAAACTCGACTTGTAGTATTCAAGTTCGAGCTCGAGTATTTAAATATCGAGTTTCAAGTTTAGTCGAGCCGAACGCCAAATGCTCACAAATTGGCTCGCTCAATTAGCAGCCCGAGGTATACCTGAGGGGAATTGATCAAATGTGCCTGAAAAAATTAATTAGGTTGGGAGCACATGCACGCACTTGAGCCGTGGCGGAGTCTTAACAGCTTGCTCTTCTAATCCCTTGTATCTTTCCAATCTCTCTTCTTTTTATTCAGTCCTTAGATTCTTATTATCACAAACAAAAAATCATCATAATTCAAGAAAGATTGTATCATGAGGAGCCAAGCCAAGCCAAATTTTTGCAATCTTTGTTTATGTTTGGTTTGCCGATTAAGAGCTAGATCTAGCTCGGTTCATCTCATTCATTGGTTCATTAACTATTAAATTAGTTTATATAAATTAAAAAAATTATTGTGAAAAAAAATCTAAAAAAAGTAACTTATAACTCTGATCGAAGCCAATTTTTACAATTGCAACACTTTATAATTTTTGTAGTAGAAATACTAAACATACAATGTTAAACCAATATTTCGTTAAATGATTTAAATAATACATTACCTTGTGATATGAAGTTCACACAATATTCATGGACTTATTAACTAATTAATAGCAAGATCAAAATCATGCGCTGGGTGCATCAAAAGGTGATAACCAACTTATGATGGGCTCATGTTGTTGAGAAAAATCCCCAAAATTGGAGATCAACCACAGCGAACAAAAGTAATGGGAAAATAAGACTTGAGAAATAAGATAAAATAAAACCACAAAAGAGCAGAGATTTAACGTGGAAAACCCTCCTTCAATCGAGAGTCAAAAACCACGGGCAACAACGAACAATTCACTACTTCAACCAAAGATTACAGTCATCAAATATATATAGAGATGTACAAGAAGATTACTCACACACCCTATACTATTGAGATTACAAGATTTCACTCTCTCTCAATACTCGGTATAAGATAAACTCATGAATATTTTTCCCTCTTCTTTTATCTCTATATCTCTCTCTATCTCTCTTTTTCTTGTCTTTTCTTCTGCTTGTCTTGCCTTCCTTAGAATGAGGCAAATGAAGCTCAATTTATAGAGAAGCTTTGAGACCCTTCAATCTCCATGGAAATACTAACAGTCACCTCTGTTAATATCCCAAGAAGCTTTGAGACCCTTCAATCTCCATGGAAATAACTAACAGCCACCTCTGTTAATATTCCGAGATTTCTTTAGTATTCCGAGTGTGACAATGGGCTACATATCATTAATACAATTACACATATTAACAATCTCCCACTTGGAGTCCGATTGGAACACACCAGTCCAAACTCTTCCTCCACTTGTTCGTTGCATGAGTCCACCTGCATGTTAGTGCAAGTTCACCAAAGTTGAGCAAAAACTCAACTTTTTTCCATCCACCGGTTTAGTCAACATATCCGCCGGATTATTTTTTCCATCTATCTTCTCCAACTTCAATTTACGTTCTTCTAACAAAGATCTGATAAAATGATACCTTAACCGAATATGTTTGGTCCTAGAATGAAATGCTGAGTTCTTGGCTAAATGGATTACACTTTGACTATCACTGTACAACCTGCAATCAACCCCATTAAAACCTAACTCATTCATTAAAGTTTTAATCCAAATATATTCCTTGCTAGCTTCTGTAGCAGCCACATATTCAGCCTCAGTTGAAGACAGAGCAACTATCTTTTGCAATTTGGAAACCCAACTCACCGCGGTTCCACCAACTGTAAAGATGTATCCGGATGTACTCCTGCCATTGTCTCTATTTCCAGCATGGTCCGAGTCCACATAACCTTGCACATCAATATTATCACCCCCAAAACACAAACAGTAATTAGAAGTTCCTTTCAAGTACCTGAAAATCCATTTTACTGCCTCCCAGTGTTCTTTTCCTGGGTTCATCATGAATCTGCTCACTACTCCCACTGCATGTGCAATATCTGGTCTTGTACTCACCATAGCATACATAAGACTTCCAATAGCTGAAGCATAAGGCACCTTTTTCATGTGAGCTTTATCCTCCTCACTCTTAGCACCTTGTTCTTTGGACAATTGGAAACTACCCAAAGTAGTAGTCACCGGCTTGGATTCATTCATGTTGAATCTCTCAAGAACTTTCTTCACATACCCTTCTTGAGATAACCACAACTTCTTGTTCTTCTTGTCTCGGGTAATTTGCATCCCAAGAAGTTGTTTTGCTTCACCCAAATCCTTCATGGAAAAACTCTTGGCTAACCTCATCTTGAGACTAACAATTTTCTCCATACAAGTCCCTGCAACAAGCATGTCATCTACATACAAAGTTAAAATAATGTAATCCCCATCATTAAACTTTTGTAGATATACACAGTGGTCCGAATTGCTCCTAGCAAATCCATTATCCAACATAAACTTGTCAAATTTCAAATACCACTGTCTTGGTGCTTGTTTGAGTCCATATAGACTCCTCTTCAATTTGCACACCATATTTTCTTTACCTTTGACTTCAAATCCTTTTGGTTGTTCCATATAGATCTCCTCCTCCAAATCACCATGAAGGAAAGCTGTATTTACATCAAGCTGCTCTAAATACCACCCCTTTACAGCCACAATACTCAAAATAATTCTAATAGAAGTCATTTTTACAACAGGTGCAAATATATCATGAAAATCAATCCCTTCTTTTTGACCAAAACCTTTCACTACAAGTCTTGCCTTATACCTTTGTACACCACCGGCTTCAGACTTGACCCGATAGATCCACTTGTTTTGTAGAACCCTCCTTTTTGGTGGCAACTTCACCAACTCCCATGTATGATTCTTCTCCAACGATGACATCTCATCCTTCATGGCCAACTCCCACTTAAGATGAGCTTTGTCACTCATGGCTTCATCATAGGACTCTGGTTCTCCTGCATCAGTATACAAAACATGTTGTACAATTAAATTTAATTTCTGAGTAGGCTTTCTAACCCTTGTGCTCCTCCTTGGTTCAGGAGCAACAACTATCTCTTGTGGTGGCTCTGAGTCATCAATTTCAACTTGTGCATCAGAATATTCAGAATCTGATTCATCATCATTTGGTTGATTAGCCTGTGACTCACCTTCTTGTTCGGTCTCTTCAGAAGATAATTGTTCCTCATCACTTGGAACAAATCCTTGATTTTCAGCACTTGGCATCTCTTCATCTTTCATCAAGCTCCATATATTCTTTTTCTTTTGACTCTTCATTCTTTTCTTCTTTCATGTCTTTGTACATGCACTCTTCATTGAATACAACATCCCGACTTCGAAACACCTTGTTGTTCTCGAAATCCCACATCCGGTAACTATACTCATCACCTCCATATCCAAGAAATACACATTTGCGGGACTTTGTATCAAGCTTCTTTCTTGATTCCCTGTCAACATGTGTATATGCAATACAACCAAAGACTTTAAGAAAAGAGTAGTCAACTTTCTTACCAGACCATACCTCTTCCGGTATTTTTCCATCTAAGGCGCTTGATGGACTTCGGTTTATTAGATAGACAGCTGTATCCACTGTGGCACCCCAAAGATGCAAAGGGAGTCCAGCATGAACCCTCATGCTTCTCGCTCGCTCTAGGATGGTCCTGTTCATTCTCTCCGCCACCCCATTCTGTTGTGGTGTCCTTGGCACTGTCTTGATCCTTCTAATTCCCCGTTGTTCACAATAAGAGTCAAACACCTTATTGCAATATTCTCCACCATTATCCGACAGAAGACATTTCAGTCTTAAACCTGTTTCATTCTCAACTCGGGCTTTCCACATCTTGAAAATGTTAAAGACATCTGATTTTTCTTAATAGTGTAGATCCACGTCTTCCTACTAAAATCATCAATGAAGGTAACAAAATAGAGATTACCTCCAAAAGATATATCATGGGCTGGTCCCCAAACATCCGTATGAACCAACTCCAACCTTTTGGATTTCATCTCTCGCCCACCCTTTGTAAAGCTGACCCGTTTCTGTTTACCTAAAACACAGTCTTCACAAAAACCAAAGTTAGAATCAATTATACCTGTCAAAACCTTCTTGGAATGTAAGATCCTCATCCCACTCTCGCTCAAGTGACCAAGCCTTCTATGCCATAATGTTGTTATGTCATTCTTCTCAGCTGCCAAAGAAACAAACTGATCTACCTTGGTAGACAATGGGTAAAGTGTACCCACTGCCTTCCCCTTGATCACCACCAATGCTCCTTTGCTGATCTTCCACTGATTGTTTTCGAATGTGATCCTATAGCCCTCTTGGTCCAGCTTGTTAACAGATATAAGATTTTTCTTTAATTCAGGTATATACCTGACCTCCTTGAGAATAAGTTTACCTTCATCATGCATCTTCAAATGAATTACTCCTTTACCTTCAATTCTGCACTTCTGACCATTGCCAATTGTTACATATCCACAATCACTCTTGACAAAATCACAAAACCATTCTTTGTGAGAAGTACAATGAAATGAAGCACCTGAATCAATATACCATGTATCTATGTTGTAATCAACATGAGCAAATAAACAAAATTTCTCTTCATGACCATCAACAACATTAGCTACATTCTTGACTCGCTCGGGACAATCCTTCTTTAAATGTCCTTCCTTGTCACAAAACCAACAAGTAGGCTTACCCTTGAATTTTCCTTTGGATTTAGAGCGCCCTCGGTTCTTAGGACCTCTACTTTGACTTCTTCCTCTTTCTTTGCCCTTGCTTTTGTCCACCGACAAAGCTGTGCCCGAGATGGACGGTGTGCTATCTACCATGCTTCTCTTCATCATCTCCTGATTCAAGATTACACCTAGCACTTCATCAAACTTTAGTTTTTCTTTTGATGCATTACTTATAGATGTAATTACCGTATCCCAACTCTCCGGCAAAGAACACATGAACATTAAAGATTTAATATCTTCACTAAAAGTCAACTCCACGAATTCAAGTTGTGCCCAAATTTTATTGAAATCATTCAAATGATTAGCAATAGATTTACCTTCGGGCATCTTTAAAGAGACAATCTTCCTCAACAAAAATAACCTGTTAGAGGCTGATGACTTCTCATAAACACCAACTAATGCCTCCATCAACCCTTTGACGGTCGTCTGTTTGGAGACATTAAATGCCACCGACTGTGTTTAACACAATCGGACGATGGCTAAGGCTCGCCTATCCAATAAGGCCCACTCCTCGGCTGACATCGCTTCTGGCTTGGTACCTACAAGTAGTTGATGTAGTTGCTTCTCGATATAGATGATCCTCAATCTGCATCCTCCACCATTGATAATTTGTTCCATCAAATTTCTCAAATTTCCCAGTCTTGAACTGTCCGCCATGACTCCCACTCAAATCAAGATCCGATTGAATGAGACCTAAACTTCCCACAGACAGCGCCAATTGTTGAGAAAAATTCCCAAAATTAGAGATCAAACACAACGAACAAAAGTAATAGGAAAATAAGACCTGAGAAATAAGATAAAACAAAACCACAAAAGAGCAAAGATTTAACGTGGAAAACCCTCCTTCAATCGAGAGTCAAAAACCACGGGCAACAACGAACAATTCACTACTTCAACCAAAGATTACAGTCATCAAATATATATAGAGATGTGCAAGAAGATTACTCACACACCCTATACTATTGAGATTACAAGATTTCACTCTCTCTCAATACTCCGTATAAGATAAACTCATGAATATTTTTCCCTCTTCTTTAATCTCTATATCTCTCTCTATCTCTCTTTTTCTTGTCTTTTCTTCTGTTTGTCTTGCCTTCCTTAGAATGAGGCAAATGAAGCTCAATTTATATCAATTTATAGAGAAGCTTTAAGACCCTTCAATCTCCATGAAAATACTAACAGTCACCTCTGTTAATATTCTGAGAAGCTTTGAGACCCTTCAATCTCCATGGAAATAACTAACATCCACCTTTTTTTAATATTCCGAGTGTGACAATGGGCTACATATTATTAATACAATTACACATATTAACACATGTGTCGACGGGGGCTGCATTTTTGGGGGAGGATCATAATCTGCGACTGCGGCGGTTACTGCCTTTGCTCTTTCAATATGTGTCATCACCTAAACAATGAAGTACAGACAACAGCTCAATTAGAACCTAGGGAAACATCAAAATGCAAAAGTGATGACCAGCTTAAGTAAAACAAGAAGCCTGAACAAATGTTTAATTCCACCTTTCGTGTTCCTAAAATACCAGCAGCATTTCTCCATAGTTGACATTCTCCTACAAGAATGAGAACAAAAACATCTTGTCCCATTGAGTAGCGAACCATGTATAAAAGTGTATTTTTGAATTGATAGCTTTGCTTGACTTTGGTAATAGTGGGAGATGAAATAATTAAGCTAACAATCAGAAGAACTATGATAATAGACCAACGCAACGTTGCTTCGTTTTTAGAAATTATCATGTGATAAAACAAATAGACAATATATATATGGATCTGGCCAAGTAAATATCAATATATATATATATATATATATATACATATATACGAATGAAGCTCGTTCAATTTGGACACGGTTTCCAGCTACTGATCGCGTGCCTTGACCCTGAATGATACCATGGACTCGTGTTTTAGAGTCTTTAGACGGAAAAACATGCCGAAGCAACTTTGTGTTCAGACGAAGATACATGCGACTTATAATATGCTTTGAAAAAAATAAAACGATACATGCGACTTAAAAGTTGGGGAGTAGGCCGTTGGATGTAAAAATCTTGTTCAGTGTACAGCTCTGTGCAAGTGCTTTATTTTATACTCTTTACAAAAATTTTATACTTGTTTCTTTCAGAGAAGGGGGTGTCTTCGTTTATTCTCCTCGTCTCCTTCTCCATAACTCCACGATATTCTCAGGTTTTTATTCCCATCATGACAAGAGTTCCCAGATCATTTCAATCTTTAATTTGTTGATAATTTATAAACTATCAAATTTTTTTAAATATTAAAGAGATTGCTGAATATTGGTTCAGATTAAAGTATCTCAAACACAATCCACTGATCCAAAAATAGACACACTAAGTAAAATATTTAGTTCTTTTGACCTTAAAGCAAACTAATTTGTATCAAACTTACTTTTAAAGGTTTACACAAAATACAAGTGCGCATCTATGGATCCGATCGACTCCCTTGCGATTTCAGAATATGGATCGTGTATACTCAATTTTGAATCCAGGCGGAACAAAAATTAAAGTCTACTCTAATACAGAGCAGCTGCTATCCTAAAATAGACATTTCAACGTAAAACGTGTATAACCCAGCTTATCTAATACCTAATTGTAACAAGGGTTTTTTCCTTAGATTTGAACTAAAAGATTCTCTTCTCTCCTTGCTTCTAAATAGGTGCAACCTATTTAAAAACATATCCTGGGATGTATGTCCTTGCAGAAGGGTGCCCCATTTAAAATGGATGCTCTTATGGGATGTACCTGTTTATGAAAAGGTGCATTCTATAGATTGTGATTTTTTAATGAAAAGGCTATATTTAGAAGGTTGCACCTATCTTTGTCTTAAAGTTTCTCAATAAATTCAAATCTTTTCACCCAAAAAATTTTCTACAAACCCTTTTTTTAATATTTGTTCTTATTGAAGTTACAAAAGCGTTGTTTTTTAGTTTTTGTGTACTTTTGTTATTAAATTATTTTTATTTATTCATGTCATAATATTTTTCATTATATTATCATCATTTTATATGTTATTTTAAAACTCAATGACCATCTTTTAGAAAATATTCTTTTATGGGTGTGATTGTCTAATATTTTTCGTTTTTCTTGTACGTCCATTGATTCTTGCATCCCGTGCATTGCAATGTGTGGGTATTTGGGCAAATATTAATTAATTTAGAGAGGTATAAAATATTTCTACTATACATTTGAGATGCAAAGAGTAGGTACATGTCACTCGACTTCATTGCAGTGGTAACTACTAATTAGAAATGGAATTTCAAAAAACATGTATAAAGAATAATTTACCAGCAAATGACTGCTACAAAGTTGAAACTCGTAGAATGGCACGAATAGCCGATGACGGAGTGCGTCCATTGCTTGCCGTTACATAAATGGATTTATGCTCACAGTTATCTTCCCTTCAAGAATTAGTATCATAATTTGCTTGAACGGCCAAGGGGAAGAAGAGTTGAAGCAGGAAGGCTACCAGGAGGAGTGCTGAAATGCTTACCACACACAAGTATGGGTATATAAAGCTTGATAAAGTCATTTTGGTGAAGGAGACGGTTGATATTTTCGGTGCGGGTGCACAAGATGAATCGTTAGCAAAGACTGTGCGTTCCAGGTCGCACATGACCGTGCTTTGAGTGATATTGAGGACTGCTTCGGACACCTTCGACACCCACTTCGACCCTTTGCGAAACACCTAAACAGGAAACCATAATTATTGGAGCCAGCTTCAATTATTCGATGAAGAATAATTGTAGTCGGCATGATAGCTAGATATCGTACTACGTATATGTACTATAATTAGTTATAATAGTGACCATATTATAGTTCGTAGACAAAAATATGGATCTCGCTAACGAACTTTTTCGAGCACGAAATAGGACATAGAACTATAGAATGAAGGATCGATGTAGGGAAGAGAGATCACATACGTATCCAAATCCACCAGTTTGATAGTAGTAATTAGCAATGATGAAGTCGGGGTACTGCTTGAGAAAGACTCTGATTTACGGGAGTTCATCTACGATCGCTGAAACACCGTTCTTGTCCGGACCATCTTCAAGGGGCTTGGCATATTGCTTAACCGTAGAGTAACTTCGCAGCTGCTGCGGATGAGCACCTCTTTGCGATAGGAAATGGTCCAAGGAAGCTCCTATCTGATAACCAATGGTTGCATTGTTAGCTATCAAGGCATCCAAGTCTGTCACTTTGGGACGTACGCTGTCCACTGTCAACATGGACGTCAAGGTAGAGTTATATCCAGCGGCCAACATGAACAAGATGACCATCCACAGTGTAGTTATCAATTTCGAGTACTGACTTTGAAGCCTTTCCGCTGCACCAATGAATTTTCAACATATTAAAAAGCCAATAAGATTATATATATATATATATATATGCTCGCGACTTCATGAATTAATTGTCGGCTTGTCTAATAAAATCGACAGGCTAGTACATCGGTGGGTAAATATAAGTGATGATTTGAAGTCAAGGATTAGGACGCGCTCTCAGAAAAAAGGAGACTGTAAATGACAAGGAGAAGATCTTTTGTAGATGGTCTACTTTGCTGACGGCCTTAGATGATGGATTTCTTTGGCCCTCAAAGAGCCACAAAAGAAACCCCCTGATGAAGAACAACGCAATTGTGGCGAGCCATAGTTCTTTTGACAGTGGTTTGAGAAACCAAAAGGGACCGGTAGCGGCCGTCTCGTCCACAGCTCGTAACACCATCACAATATCAGAGCTAATGTATGGTTGGCTAAAATCAACTCTCCTCGACCTGTTAGCTGTAATTGTGACGTCCCCCACGAGAACATCGTATTCCTGCTTGTATATTGTATGTACATAAAACGCCGTTATGAGACTGCCTAGAATACGTTCGAAAGATTAACATGTTGCTATAAGAAAATTGATGAGTTGAATGAACGGATTACTCACCCCCGTGGCTACTAGTTCGATAAGATTGTCGTAGTACCCGTCAAACTAAGTCCGCCTTGCTGTGCACTGTATAATTGGGATCCCAGGAGAAGTGGTTGGTTGCTTTCTGGAAGAGTTCAATGGAGAATCCGCCGGGCGTCGCCGGTTCCATTGTCCGGCTTGACGAATTCGAAGAAGCCAGTTGTATTGGGTACCAAGATCTTCAAGACGTCGGTTGCGGGAGCAGCAAGCCCATCTTCAAGCCGTCGGACAACACGGCCGAGCTTTCTGCCATCCATGTGGTGGTTGCGGCGCTTCACGCCGTCTGGATATTTTTTGGTCTCCAATTTTGCAGGCATAAACTGCAATCCGGTGTCCAATACCCCACTCGCCTCCAAGACTTGCCCACAATTTTGACAATCGAAAATGAATCCGCCATGGCCACCCGTTGATGATCATTAGGCCCGGCTGACCTGCTTATATTAATTCCACTTGCAGATAGAATAATTGAATCCATTAGTTGCTTTCCCAAGTCATTCGATTGTTGGCCCCGCCTGATATAGGTTCCCTCCGCTGCCTCCACTAAGAGTCTCATGGCATCGTAGGCCCACAAGGAGTAGATGTCCACGCCACTGCCACATACGCGACAATCGTCCGCCATTATCAACCGCTCATGAAGCTTCTTCTTACTAGCTTCCATATTTGGCAATTGGCTCCTCATCACTAACACTCCCTGCATGCCTTCTTCAATTACCGAAGGTTCCAAGTAGATCAACAGGTTGCCGACTCTGGCCGTGACGATCCACATATGACCCTCGGACATCATGCCCATGGTATGGGCCTGCTTGAATAAGGTCGCCGCGAGAGAGAAGGAAACATGGATCACAAAAACACCCACCTTCGAGGCGGCCAGTTGCTTCAAAGTCCAGGAAACACCCGAACCACTGTCGTCGACAAGGTGGGTGAAGGGTACTATCCCATCGTCTTCAAGGGTGGAGATGAGGGAGGGAATGAAAGAGGAAGTGCCATCATCATAAAGAAGGGTTGCATTATTCCATGGTTGGGCCTTGATAAGGGATGATATGGCCTTGGCCTGCGAAGAGTCTCTGAGGTCCATGTCCAACAAGTACGAGACCTGTGGAATGTAGGAGGACATGGTCAGTACCGGCGAGAGGGCAATTAAGGGGACCTTAGCTTGATTGGCGACTTGAGCTACGAGCTGGTCCGGCGCCTCTTGGTCAGTGTTTGACGCTATCAGTGCCTTCACCTTCACACTTGATATCAGATCCAAGGCTGCAGATTAAGGGGATCAATAAACCACAATATTCAATGAAAGCAAAAACTCAAATTGATCGAGTTGTGCTTATATATGAATAAACTTACCGGCGGATGCTGCTTCCAATGGGCTGCTTCTGGAGTTCCGAACATGCAAAACAATGGTATGAGCATGGGCAGTACTAGAGCTTGGTGATGCATAGAAATCACGGTAACCCATGGCTATAGAGGCATTGATAACCAAACCATGTGTAGAATCAAGATTTAAAATCACACCCACATCAATGGTATCTGTATCCACAACCGCACTCCCATATGGATGATTCCCTCTTAGGAAGATGGAGAGCAGAATCAGAAGAAACCAATGGCGAAGATATCCACACACAACTACCATTATTTGTCTTGACATCATATTCAAGCTTTTGATCCCTTATAGCAACCAAAAGCAGGAAGTAGAAGTATAGCATCTTCATCTTTGTCGGCTTTTTATTCAAGACACAAGCTGCTTAAGTTCTTAGTTAGGCGAAACTTCCTGCCAATTTCGCATCGTTAATTCGTACACTTAAAGAGTTAGAAGATATGTAGAAATTAGTCCCCAGAGAGCAAGGCGATGGGGAAAGGAGGGGAGTCATGCCTGTTTGCTTACGTTGGAGAAGGATGTATAGTTTCTTGAAGGAGTCTCTGTCGACTATAGTTGGGCGAAACTACCTGCCAATTTCGCATCGTTAATTCATACACTTTAGAGTTAGAAGATATGTAGAAAATAGTCTCCAGAGAGCAAGGCGACTGGGACAGGAGCGGATTGATGCCTGCTTGCTTACGTTGGTGAAGGATGTATAGTTTCTTGAAAGAGTCTCTGTTGACTCTAGTGAGTCGAAACTATCTACCTCTGTTGACTCCAATGAGGCGGAACTATATACCAATTTCTCATCGTTAATTGGTAAACTTAAGAGTTCGAAGATACGTAAAAAATAACCCCTGAGAGCAAAGCGATGAGGAAAGTGTTGGATCCCTCATTGAACGTGAGAAGACACGCAATTACGTAAAGATGTGTGTAAAAGGTATAAGGAATTCGAGTAGTATTATGAAAGATAATAAGTATTCGGTGTTTGCTCCTTTGTATTTAAGAAGTAGGTCGTATCTCATATATAATGTTTTGTATCCATTATTTATAAATATATAGTTATACATATGTAAAGAATGTAATATAATTAAAAATTATGTTATTTGGTTTCATTGTAAAGTTTTCCAGTAAGGCTCTCCCTCTCTCTTAAAAAGGGAGTGCCTTTTCTCATCAAGATATGTATCTACTCAATTTGTGTTCTTCTCACAAGATATGTGTCTATCCAATTTTGGTTAGTTCTTTGGCTGGAAGTTATAAGTTTTTTAGTTAGAGTATTTTTCTATAATTAGAGGTTAAGTGTATTTCTAATTGGAATGTGTCCTAGTTAGAGGTTGAGGGTATTCCTAATTGGAGTGTGTTCCAGTTAGAGGTTGAGGGTATTCCTAATTAGAGTGTGTTCTAGTTACAGGTTGTAGATATAAACTCTGTGAGGAGAAGACATGACTTTGGGTTCTTCAACAAGACTAACAGTAGTTAATTTCTTTTTTCTCTATATTTTGCCAATAATTTATAATTAGGAGTAGTTTTACTTATCTCATATATTTGGTTGTGGTTTTTCTTTTATTAGAAAGTTTCCACTTTAGTTTTATGTGTCATATATGTTTTATCTTTTATTGAGTTTGCCTTATCAAAGCATATCAAAGAGTTTTGAGGATTTTATACATTAAAATCCTAACAAGAGGGGGGGGGGAGATTCATACGTGCTTACGTTGGAGAATGATGTATAGTTTCTTGAAGAAGGGTCTATTAATTTTGATAGATAGATGTCCTTATTTGATAACTAATTTAATATGACATTACTTATAATAAATTAATAGAACAACCAACTCTCATTTTTATTATAAATACTTATTACTTAGATCTTCAAACGGAAATTTTCAATTTAACAAATGGTTTCAGTAAGTTTGTAGATAATATTAATTAGTTTTAGCTTTTTTCTGCAACTATTAATTTTAGCTTTTTGTCATCAGATTACAATAGATATATCTAGCTACGGCTGCTGGCCAGAGCAGATAATTTTGTTAGACAGAGATCCATCCTCAGTCATAGCTTGTTGCCAGCATGGCTGGCCCACGGCTTACGAAAAGGTCTGTCATGGCTAGAAGCGCTACCACCAAACTGTACGATGATGGCGAATCACGAGCTTGTTATTAATGCACGAAATTAATTTCTAGTTTCACGCTTTGACTACTCGCCAAACCAAAATTCTCACGGCACTGAAAGTATCACCCTAGGATTTAAATATCTCAATAAATATCTTAAGATTTAATTGAGGATTATTAAATAGATGAAAAAGGAAGATCAAATAGAACAAAACAATACTGTCAAAGTCTCATAATTACTGCAATAATTGGCATATATATATATATATATATAAATAAATTCTTCATCTTGTACCCAAAAAACGTCATATCACACTCGTATTCAATTTTAATTTTAAAAAAGTAATTATAAATTAATTTCCAATTGCATAAAACTCAAACTAAAATCCAATATAAAACGGACACCAAAAGGATAATCTCTTTAAGAAGTTTACGCGAGCCAAAAAATTTGGATAATTATCTCAAATTAGCATTATTAGAATCTTGCTGCTATAACAATTATAAATAACAAGTTAAAAAATACGGACAAAATGGGGGCATGCTTATTATATGAAACGTGATTACTTTTAAATGTCACTCAAGACGACAGTCAGTAGTAGGTTTGAAAACACTTACTACATATAGGAGATGATTTTAAGGAGGCTATCACTATTTCAGATAATGGAGTTATATAAAAAATTTATCGCTCTAGTATTGTCAATATTTTTGAAACTTATGATTATATTCCATATCGAGAAAATAATGTATATTGGTATAAACTGGTTTGGAGACAAAAAAGGACAATTAAAAGACATGCTCTTTATATTGAGAATTATTATACATGGTTTCTAAAAGTGTACATTCTATTTTGGTTGAAAGTTCAGAAATTTTTATACGTGAAATAGTTTCTCCAGAAATTTTATTCAAAAATATCATTAGTGATTCAACGAGCAAGTTTGGTACCCATACGAACTTATATATTATCTTTTATTTATGATTTTGTTTTGCTAATTTTATTGATCTTCCATTTGGTAAAATTTGGGTATGTGCTCAACTAGTTTATGCATTTTGGAAAAAGAAATAAAATTATTTGTATTTTTGTAAAACAAAACAAAAGAAAGGGATTAGGGTGTGTAAATTTTTACTTAAAAAATGAGAAGAGTATTTATTTACAATTAAAGATATAATTGATATAAAAATTACAACGATATAAAGTTTCACTAAAGTTACCATTAAACAGATTCTAATAATAAGGGCAATCCATCGTGACTTGTCTCATTTATCAATTAAGGGTTCAGATTCAATACAAATCTTTGTAAAAATGTACCTCGTGCAGAAATCACGTGGTTCCGTCTATGGATATATTTTACGAGCTCAAGGCTCGGTCGGACATCAAATAAGGTAGGCATGTCCATCATATTAATTTAAGATAATAAAATAATTTAATTATATATTTCTTTCCGTCTAGTCGGTCACGATCACAGTCAAAATTTAATTAAGATAAAATTTTATTTTTATTTTATATTTATTATATTATCTAATTATTTTTCTGATAATAAATACTCATTTTATTCACAAAAATTAATACCTCATTTATACAAACAATATTTTTTATTTTTCTTAATTTCTCTCATATCAATTACCATAAAAATTGAAATCAATTTTTAAAAAAATACATTTAAATAAATAATTATTATATTGCAATAAAAAGTTAAAAACCTAAGGTTAATGTGATTTGGGTTTAATAATTTTCAATAATAATTAAGTAGTAAATATAAAATATATAATTAATATCATTAATTTATTATTTTTATCACTTGCTAATCAGTTATTTGGTTGAACAAAGAAATATTTATATTTGATTTATTTTTATTCGATAATAATTAACCGGTCAAATTGGACATAAATGTTTTAGACGTCACTCGAACACTGTCATTCGCTATTCCACGTCCTCCCCACCCCTATCCAGGATCTTCCTTCCAGAGACGCAACCATGCTTCTAATTGATGGATTGAGGCTAATATCATTATTAAACCATGCTCCTAGTTAATGAATTTAGGCTAATATCATTAAGTTTAATAAATCAAAGATTGTCGTCCTTAAACTTTTTTTTATTAAATCATGCCATCAAAACCGGCAATCGATCACAATTTAAATGTATTAAAAGGGCTTCTATTACTATAAAATTAAAGCTATTTATAAAAGCCTAATTTTACAAATATATCTTTATTGACCTCTAAATTAACACGAAAACAATACTTGACAAATATAAATTGACGGGTAAGAGTCAACCAAATTATCATTACTATATCAACAACCATCAAAATAAATAACTAGCTACAAGCCATGAATAGTTTGAATCTCTCTTACTTTCCTGGTCGATCTGATGTCACAATATGTGCATCTGACAAGATTATGGCAAGATCCCTAAATGCAATCTTAAAATATGAGCATAATTAATATGAGCAACAACTGATGCCCTTATATTAGCTATATTTAATATGAACCTTTAGATTAGAAAAATAGTTCGATTAAAAAAATACAGTCATGTGATCTACATTAATAGCTATATTTGATTCTTATTGATACGAGAATATCAACTATTGTTGATACTAAGATATCTCTTCAAATATATGACTCAAAAGACTTTAAAAAGTAGTTATAAATATCTAAATGAGAATAATTAGAATTAGCAATAGTTGATACTCTTGTATCAGCTATATTTAATGTGAATCCTTAGATTAGAAAAATAGTTAGAGATAACGAGGGTAATTGTTTGGTAAGTATACATTATGTGTCATGGTGTAAAACCCGTGACTCGAGTCAGGGTTTTACGTTACCGAACTAGTCGGTTCGACCGTTAGTTCGAGTCGAGTCAGTTTCATGAATCGCGTGCTGAGTCGAGACCAGCCGTGAGTTATGAGCGATGAGAGTCAGGTGTACCTGAATATATGATGATAACGTCGAGAAGATGGTGAGATACGAGTTATCTGAACATATGAAAGTATGCAGTATTTTTTTATCTTTTTATATGTTTGATCGTAGAAATAGTTTTAGGCCGAATAAGCGTAGGCGTTGGTTTATATTCGGGTGGGTTATTAGTTATAGAGCATGCCATTTGGATGTTGTTGTGTTTGTTTTATTTTATGTGATTTTTCCATATTTTTTTTAGATTTTTTTAGAATTTATTACGAACTAGTTATTATTTTGACTCGAGTCGGAATCGAGTCAATACTTATTTACGAAACTGCCATCGCACGCCTTTTTCTCCCTCCCGACCCTTCTTTCACCCCAAACCCTCGCCGCCGCCACAGTGGTGCGCTGCCGCCGCCACGGCCGACGCCGCCTGGCCGCCGATCACCGCCGCCCCGCCCCCGCCCCGCCGTGTCG
>JAURVB010000274.1:0-12816 GCA_033002965.1 Piper betle
TGTAGTTCATTTTTTTTATTATGATATATAATAGATCGTAGAATTAGTTGTAGGCCGTTTACCGCGTTTGGATGCGTTACGGGCATTTTGGGTGGGTTGATAGTTCTAGAGCATATGATTATAATTTTTTTGGTGTTGTTTGATTGACGGTCATTGTGTGTGATTCATCATTTAGTTAGCGGGCGTTAGTATTTAATTTTGATGTGTAGGTATGGAGCATGAGCTTGCTGCCTAGGAGCGATGACACGCTTGGAGCTTCTATCAGGTCCGTTTACGCCTCGTCTGTTTTACTCTTTTCTATTGTATGTTTGTTTTAATGCCTACAGGACGAGTTAAGTGGCGCTTTATCGGATCCCACTTAACTCGGGCCATTTAACCGAATAGTTTTCCGGATTAATAACCCCTCGAGGATGAGATCCCTCGAGGATGATTTCGAAAACAAGATCCACACAAGTTGCCTTCAGGCCTATTATATAAATCCCTACTCAGCCCTATATATATGTAGTTTTCGCGTTTTCAGTGAGATGAGAGATGGAGAAATCGACTGCACCTACCATGGACAGGATACCGTGACAGTCAAAGCAGGCTCTGATTTAGTGCCACCGGACTGTTCCATTCCCGAGGGATCCTGACAACTCCACGTTTGAGTTCCTCACACCCGAAGAATGTGGAGGTTTACTGAAACGACCTGCCATTTTTCATGATAATATTGTGGGCCTAACTGGCTAGGTGTTACTCAAAATTAAAGCAATTATGTCAAACATTATTAGAAATCATAACTTATAATAAAATCCCACAGTCTTGGACCGTTTCCCAGCAGCCACACTTATTCCTCAATTAAATAACAAAAAGGAGTCCTCATATTACTTTGCTCCATGCTCTAGTTGTCAATCATCTAATCTCGGATCTGCACACCTGCGGAGGCAATTCCGCGTTAGTGATTACAACACTAAGTAGTATAATAGATAAAACAAACAAGTACATTCCACCATTTTCATATATTTATTTTAATATGCGGTGGAGCGATTCCGCTATACTCCAAAACAATGCGGAGGAGGTGTCCGCTGTGATCCGCACACCCCGGCCGTAGCCTTTTTATGGGGAGGCTACCACTACCGTCTCTAGTGCCAGTGCCTCGCACACCCCGGCCGTAGCCTTTTTGTGGGGTAGCTATCACTGCACTCGGGTGATTGCTATGCCCCGTTTGTGGGGAAGCTCTCACTACCAATTCTAGTGCCAGTGCCTCGCACACCTCGGCCGTAGCCTTTTTATGGGGAGGCTATCACTGCACTCCAGTGCCAATGCCTTGCACACCCTGGCCGTAGCCTTTTTGTGGGGCGGCTATCACTGCACTCAGGTGATCGCTATGCCCCGTTTGTGGGGAAGCTCTCACTGCCAACTCTAGTGCCAGTGCCTCACACACCCCGGCCGTAGCCTTTTTATGGGGCGGCTATCACTGCACTCAGTGCCAGTGCCTCACACACCCCGGCCGTAGCCTTTTTATGGGGCGGCAATCACTGCACTCTAGTGCGATGGAGGAATCGCTGTGCCTCACTCACCCCGGCCGTAGCCTTTTTATGGGGCGGCTATCACTACTCCAAAACAATATCGATGCATCACAAGATTCACACACATAACACGACCCAGTGTCGGACTGAGTCAATTCTTTAACCCCGGTTGCACTTCGTGCATGGTGGTCGAATCTGGGCTCAGGCCGACCTAGGCTACCAACAAGGAAAATACGATGTTCTACCTATTATACGTACCTGACTTGCGGGTTCGTCCGACTGTAATCCGCTAACCCTAATATGAACGGGGCATAAAATTATACATTAGTATAATTTTACTCGCGTCGAAAATGCATGCAACTAAATATTTAATATATGCCACATTAATTAATTTATTTAATTCGATAAGGTTCAACACTTCTTTATTTAATTAATTATGCTATCGCGTAATTTCTACGCGATTATCTTTTATTGATCCATTATTTTACTTTACGAATTTATTATAAGAATAATCGTTTTATTTATCAAATATAACTTTTATATGATAAAGGTGAAGTCTCTATTAAATATTCCTCATAACCCTTCAATTTAAGTTAATTGCTTTTAATCAGCCGATTAATTAATTACCGTTTATCGTGATCGAAATTTATTAATTTCATGTAATAATTTATAAATTTATTATTTTGACCACTTAACTCATATTCCTTTAAATTAATTATTTCAATGATTTTAACACGAGTTGGTATTATTATTATGATTTTTAACTCAACCATATCGAGTCAACCCGAAATTACAAAACTGCCATTTTCTTCTTCTTCTTCTTCCCGTCACCATTCTTCTCTTCACCCAAAACCAGCACCAAGCTCTTCTCTTTCGACCAAAATCTAGATCCTATCCTTCACCCATTGTCTCCCTTTCCTAGCAACCAAATTAGCCGCAACAATCAAAGGGCGACTGCACCACCACAGCGACGAACCAGCAGCCATGGCGACCTCGACCTGCTGCTATGGCGACTCAGACGTGGCCAGCAGCACCGCCCCACGCGTCCCCTTCTTCCCGCACAACAACCCAACGCCCAGAAGAAGAGAAACACTACCCTACATTATGGTATATGCAACTGGTCGTAATCACAAACACATTGGCTGTATTATGCAATTCAAGCTGTGCACCGATCCTTGGCAATTTCAGATCAGGCAGCATTATGTTCGTGGGTGAATTCCTAGTTCTAATCCAGTTACATCCTCCCTTTTTCTTGTTGATTTCAGGTCTTAGTTGCCGGGTAAATGGGTAAGTGATACGGTTCACTTTACTAGTTTAAACGGTTAAATGGTATGGTTTACATAACCGGGTAAAAATACTTAACCGGTTAACTAATACTTTCCACTTGACCGGGTAATTGATAATTAACCGGGTAGCGGGTATATAATTTAAATAAATTCATGGATACCAACGTTCGATCCCACCGCGTCGAATATATACATATATATACATATATATATATATATATATATATATATATATATATATTCCGGGTCTTTACAATCTCCCCACCTTAGAACTATTTCGTCCTCGAAATATTATAGCATAAATTTGATTTACATAGATTTTATGCTACAAACAAGCTAGGATATTTTCTGGCCATTTCCTGTTCAGTCTCCCATGTCGCTTCTTCTGATCCCCGATTTCTCCATAATACCTTTACAAAAGGGATCTCCATAATACCTTTAAAATGGGTACCCCGGAAGTTAAAGATCTATAGTCCATTCCCACTTATAAACATGATCTTCTCCCAGTAGGTATTAGATGTTGGACTAAGTTGACGGATCTCACAATCCACCCACCTTAGGGAATTTCGTCCCCGAAATGCTTATTCTTGGCCTGTTGCTAGCCCCAGCCCACGACCTTTTTGGCCCGTGACCAGCAGCCTAGCCAACGTTTCTAATCCAGCCCACCATCTAACACAGAATCAGGTCGACTTTGATACCATTTGTAACGACCAAGCCCAAAGTGCAACGTAATGGGCCAAGTCATTTCTTTAAAATGGGTACCCCGGAAGATAAAGATCTATAGTCTATTGCCACTTATAAACAGGATCTTCTCCCAGTAGGTATTAGATGTGGGACTAAGTTGAGGGATCTCACAATCTACCCACCTTAGGAAATTTCGTCACCGAAATGCCTATTCTTGTCCCGTTGCTAGCCCCAGCCCACGTCCTTTCTGGCCCGTGACCGGCAGCCTAGCCAACGTTTCTAGTCTTGGCCCGTTGCTAACCCCAGCCTACGACCATTTTTTGGCCCGTGACCGGCAGCCTAGCCAACGTCCCTAGTCCATCCTACTATCTAACACGGAACCAGGTCGGCTCTAATACCATTTGTAACGACCCAGCCAAAAGTGCAACGTAATGGGCTAAGTCATTTCTTTAAAATGGGTACCCCGGAAGTTAAAGATCTATAGTCTATTCCCACTTATAAACAAGATCTTCTCCCAGTAAGTATTAGATGTGGGACTAAGTTGAGGGATCTCAAAATCCACCCACCTTAGGAAATTTCGTCCCCGAAATGCCTATTCTTGGCCAGTTGCTACCCCCAGCCCACGTTCTTTCTGGCCCGTGACCGGCAGCCTAACCGATGTTTCTATTCTCGGGCCGTTGCTGACCCCAGCCCACGACCTTTATTTGCCTCGTGACCGGCAGCCTAGCCAACGTTCCTAGTCCATCCCACCATCTAACATGGAACCAGGTCGGCTCTGTAAGGCCCAAGTGTAACGTAATGGGCTAAGTCATTTCTTTAAAATGGGTACCCCGGAAGTTAAAGATCTATAGTCCATTCCCACTTATAAACAGAATCTTCTTCCAGTAGGTATTAGATGTAGGACTAAGCTAAGGGATCTCACAATCCACCCACCTTAGGGAATTTCGTCCCCGAAATGCCTATTCTTTCCCGTTGCTAGCCCTAGCCCACGACCTTTTTGGCCCGTGACCGGCAGCCTAGCCAACGTTTCTAATCCAGCCCACCATCTAACACAGAACCAGGTCGGCTCTGATACCATTCGTAACGACCCAGCCCAAAGTGCAACGTAATGGGCCAAGTCATTTCTTTAAAATGGGTACCCCGGAAGTTAAAGATTTATAGTCCATTCCCACTTATAAACAGGATCTTCTCCCAGTAGGTATTAGATGTGGGACTAAGTTGAGGGATCTCACAAAACAAAACAAGTACATTCCACTATTTCCTTATGTTTATTTTAATATGCGGTGGAGCGATTCCGCTATACTCAAAACAATGCGGAGGAGGTATCGCTGTGATCGCACACCCTGGCCGTAGCCTTTTTTGTGGTGAGGCTACCACTATCGTCTCCAGTGCCAGTACCTCGTACTCCCCGGCTGTAGCCTTTTTGTAGGGTAGTTATCACTTCACTCGGGTGATTGCTATGCCTCGTTTGTGGGAAAGCTCTCACTGCCAATTCTAGCGCCAGTGCCTCACACACCCCGGCCGTAGCCTTTTTATGGGGAGGCTATCACTGCACTTCAGTGCCAATGCTTTGTACACCCCGGCCATAGCCTTTTTGTGGGGCGGCTATCACTCCACTCAGGTGATTGCTATGCCCCGTTTGTGGGGAAGCTATTACTACCAATTCTAGGGCCAGTGCCTCGCACACCCCGGCCGTAGCCTTTTTATGGGGAGGCTATCACTACACTTCAGTGCCAATGCCTTGCACACCCTGGCCGTAGCCTTTTTGTGAGCTGGCTATCACTGCACTCAGGTGATTGCTATGCCCCGTTTGTTGGGAAGCTCTCACTACCAATTCTAGTGCCAGTGCCTCACACACCCTGGCCGTAGCCTTTTATTTGGCGGCTATCACTGCACTCTAGTGCGATGAAGGAATCGCTGTGCCTCACTCACCCCGAGCCTTTATGTGGTGGCTATCACTACTCCAAAACAATGTCGATGCATTACAAAATTCACGTACATAACACAACCCAGTGTCGGACTTAGTCAATTCATTGACCCCGGTTGCACTCGGTGCATGGTAGTCGAATCTGGGCTCAGGCCGTCTTAGGCTACCAACAAGGAAAATACGATGTTCTACCTATTATACGTACCTGATTTGTGATTACGTCTGACTGTGACCCGTGAACCCTAATACAGTAATGGAGAGGTCGCCTGGGACGGAGATGAGGGATGAAATACTCACACAATAATGGGGAGGTCGCCTGGGACGGAGATGAAATACTCCCTCCTCTTGCATATATATACACTTCAACCATTCCCTCCATTAAATTCTCATACCCCATCATCCATTAGTATCTCCTAAGTTCAACGACCCCTTCATTAAATTCTCACACCCCATCATCCATTGGTATTTCCTAGGTTCAACAACCCCTTCTCATTTTATAAAGAATAAATGACGGCTAGGGTTTGTGGAAGCACCCTTTCACCATAATTCCTTTAACCGGGTAATTGGGTAATTAACACGGTTCACTTAACCTTTTCACTCAACCTCTTAAATGGCATGGTTCACTTAAATGGTTAAATGGATAATTAATGTGTTCGACTCGACTGATTCAACTAGAATCATCCGATTAGAAATTACTTTTCAATTTAACCGGGTAATTTATAATTAAGCAGCTAATGAAAAAAATTTTCCGGGTCTTTACAATCTCCCCAACTTAGAACTATTTCGTCCCCGAAATATCATAGCATAAATCGGATTTAAACGGATTTTATGCTACAAACAGGCTAGGATATAGAATTCCAAGTTGGGGAGTTCGTCTACCTTAAGACCTCACCTAAAAAGGGAGTGATCAGATTTAGAACATCAGGGAAGTTGAAGCCAAGATTCATAAGACCAGTTCCAATTTTGGATCGACTCGGAAGTTGTGCATATAGATTAGCAATACCACCAAGCCTTGATGGTGTACACAATGTCATTCATGTGTCAATGCTAAAGAAATATTTACGAGATGAGAATCACATTATCACAAATTTTGCAGATTTAGAGCTATAATCGGATTTAACCTACGAGGAAAAACTGATTCGAATCTTGGCAAGGGAAACAAAGACACTCCGTAGCAAGGAGATCCCTTTGGTAAAGGTATTATGGAGAAATCAGGGATCAGAAGAAGCTACATGGGAGACTGAACAAGAAATGGCCAAAAAGTATCCTAACCTGTTTGTAGCATAAAATCTGTGTAATTGTTGTAACATGAACTTATACCGAAGATGGATGTCCTTGGGAATACTATCATATTTCAGGGACGAAATATTTCTAAGTTAGGGAGATTGTAAAGACCCGAAAATATATATATATATATATATATATATATATATATATATATATATATTCGACGTGGTGGGATCGAACGTTGGTATCCATGAATTTGTTTAAATTATTTACCCGCTACCAGGTTTATTATTAATTACCCGGTCAAGTGGAAAGTATTAGTTAACCAGTTAAGTATTTTTACCCGGTTAAGTAAACCATACCATTTAACTATTTAAACTAGTAAAGTGAACCATACCATTTAAGAGGTTGAGTGAAAAGGTTAAGTGAACCGTTTTAATTACCCAATTACCCAGTTAAAGGAATTATGGTGAAAGGGTGCTTCCACAAACCTTAGCCGTCATTTATTCTTTATAAAAGGAGAAGGGGTCGTTGAACCCAGGAAATACCAATGGATGATGGGGTGTGAGAATTTAATGAAGGGGTCGTTGAACCTAGGAAATACCAATTGATGATGGGGTGTGAGATTTTAATGGAGGAAATGGTCGAAGTGTATATATATGCCGGAGGAGGGAGTATTTCATCCCTCATCTCCGCTGTATTAGGGTTTACGGGTCATAGTCAGACGTAATCACAAATCAGGTACGTATAATAGATTGAACATCATAATTTCCTTGTTGGTAGCCTAGGTCGGCCTGAGGCCAGATTCGACTACCATGCACCGAGTGCAACCGGGGTCAATGAATTGACTCAGTCCGACACTGGGTCGTGCTATGTACGTGAATTTAGTAATGCACCGACATTGTTTTGGAGTAGTGATAGCCACCCCATAAAAAGGCTACGGCCGGGGTGAGTGAGGCACAGCGATTCCTCCATCGCACTGGAGTGTAGTAATAGCGGCCCCATAAAAAGGCTACGGCCGGGGTGTGTGAGGCACTGGCACTGGAGTGCAGTGACAGCCGCCCAATAAAAAGGCTACGGCCGGGGTGTGTGAGGCACTGGCACTAGAATTGGTAGTGAAAGCTTCCCCACAAACGGGCCATAGCAATCACCTGTATGCAGTGATAGCCGCATCATGAAAAGGCTACGGCCGGGGTGTGTGAGGCATTGGCACTAGAATTGGTAGTTAGAGCTTCCCCACAAACGGGGCATAGCAATCACCTGAGTGCAATGATAGCCGCCCTACAAAAGGGCTACGGCTGGGGTGTGCAAGGCATTGGCACTGGAGTGCAGTGATAGCCTCCCCATAAAAAGGCTACGGCCGGGGTGTGCGAGGCAGTGGCACTAGAATTGGTAGTGAGAGCTTCCCCACAAACGGGGCATTGATATCACCCGAGTGCAGTGATAGCTACCCCACAAAAAGGCTACGGCCGGGGTGTGCGAGGCACTAGCACTAGAGACGGTAGTGGTAGCCTACCCATAAAAAAGGCTACGGTCGGGGTGTTCGGATCACAGCAGATACCTCCTCCGCATTGTTTTGGAGTATAGCGGAATCGCTCCACTGCATATTAAAATAAACATAAGAAAATAGTGGAATGTACTTGATTTGTTTTATCTATTATACTACTTAGTGTTGTAATCACTAACGCGGAATTGCCTCCGTAGGCATGCAGATACGAGATTATGTGATTGACATCCAGAGTATGGAGCAAAATAAATATGAGGACTCCTTTTTTTATTTAATTTAGAAATAAGTGTGGCTGCTGGGAAACGGTCCAAGACTGTGGGATCTTTATATATGTTATTATTTATAAAAAATGTTTGACATAATTACTTTACTTTTGAGTAACACCTAACCAGTTAGGCCCACAATATCGTGAAAAATGGCGGGTCGTTACATGGTGTGCAGATAACCAGTCCATTCCCAACAGTACATCAAAGCCTATTATCCCATAGACAATGAAATTCCACACATAGGGTTTCCCTCGTATATCCAAGGATAGGTTAGTCAATCCTAACGTTGTGACCTCCCCTTCTCCCGTTGCGGTGGTGACCCTATAAGTCTTAGGTAATGTAGACGTTTGGAGTTCGAAACTCTTAACTAATCGGGATGATAGAAACGAATGCGTACACCCCGAGTCAAATAAAACATCCACACTAACACTTTGAATCAGAATTTTACCTCGAACTGTGTGGTCCTTGTTCTCAGAGTCCTCGAATTCGACTGCAAAAAGTTTCGCCTTCCCTTTGTCCACTAGTTTTGCAGGTGCTGGGTAGCGATTAGGAGCTGGTGTCTTCTCCTTTTCAGGTTGCTCGTGTTGTTGCTTCAGGGGCTGATGACATTCATTTTGCAAGTGTCCCGTCCTTCCGCAATTGTAGCACCGACGGGGCTCCTTGCATAACCCTGAATGCATCTTGTTGCAATTTTTACATAGTCGATACGGAATCTCCTGAAACTTCCTTTTGCGGTTCCCATCGACATTCCGTTGATAGTTCTGCTGCTGGTGTTCTTCAGACCTATTTTTGCTACTACCCTGGTTGGCATTCTTATGTTGCATAGTAGCCTTCTCCTGTTTCTGTGCACGGACATAGTCGTACACCAACTCATGAGTAGTGGCTGCTTCAATCATTTCGGTTATAGTGCCTCTTGGCGCCGTAGCTACCCTACTCCTCAATTCTGGCTTTAACCCCCAGAAAAATTTGTTTGCTCTGGTCCGGGCAGTTGCCAGACTCCCAGATGCAAATCTCTCCAATTGCAAGAAATTTTTGGCATACTCACGGACTGAATCATCCTTCTGAGTTAGAGTGGCAAATTTCAGTGCTTTCTTCTGGACAACATACTAAGGAAAATATTGTCCATTGAAAGCATGCAAATCTCCCGTTGATGGAACACAGTCTTCTCCATGGACTTCCATTAATAGGATGCTTCCTCCTGAAGCATGCATGTCGCCAACCTCACTTGATGGCGATGAGGCACAGAGAGAGCTCTAAATGCTTTTTCAGTAATGTCCAACCAGCTCTCTGCTTTCATTGGATCAGTCCCTCCAATGAATACCTCAGCTCCGTTCTTCCGGAATTTCTCTACAATGTATCGATCACTGTCATCCCCATCTGGCAGCACCACTTGTCGGACTACCGGTGGCACCGGGTGTGGAAGTTCTCCTCGCTCGCCCGGGTCAGCTATTCTTACCCGCTCTTGGGCCCTCCCCTGATCCCCATTTGGGACGTTACTAGGACCCGTAGCCAAATTTCGAGCTCCATTCCCCATTACCAATCCCGGTAACCTCTGCACCATGTTCCTTCGGGTGCCTGCCATCTATAATTTATTCCGTTATGGTTCATTAATTTTTTTTTCAATGATTACTTAGGTTTATTAGGGAGGTCCACTAATTCCCTAATGACATACCCTATTGGAGAAAAATAAAATATTAGACTCTTCAACAAGGTATTGAGTCATAAGATGTGAGCTTTTGGGAAACCTTGCTCTGATACCACCTGTAACGACTCGGTAGGTATTAGATGTGGGACTAAGTTAAGGGATCTCACAATCCACCCACCTTAAGAAATTTCATCCCCGAAATACCTATTCTTTGCCCATTGCTAGCCCCAGCCCACGTCCTTTTGGCCCGTGACCGGCAGCTTAGCCAACGTTTCTATTCCAGCCCACCATCTAACAAGGAACCAGGTCGGCTCTGATACCATTTGTAACGACCCGCCATTTTTCACGATATTGTGGGCCTAGCTGGCCAGGTGTTACTCACAATTAAGTAAATATGACTAACATTTTTATTTAACAAAAACATATATAAGATCCCACAGTCTTGGACTGTTTCCCAGCAGCCACACTTATTTCTCAATTAAACAAAAAAGGAGTCCTCATATTTATTTTGCTCCATACTCTCTGGATGTCAATCACCTAATCTTGTATCTGCATACCTGGGGAGGCAATTCCGCGTTAGTGATTACAACACTAAGTAGTATAATAGATAAAACAAAACAAGTACATTCCACTATTTCCTTATGTTTATTTTAATATGCGGTAGAGCGATTCCGTTATACTCCAAAACAATGCGGAGGAGGTATCCGCTGTGATCCGCACACCCCCGCCGTAGCCTTTTTGTGGGGAGGCTACCACTACAGTCTCCAGTGCCAGTGCCTCGCACACCTCGGCCGTAGTGTTTTTGTGGGGTAGTTATCACTGCACTTGGGTGATTGCTATGCCCCGTTTGTGGGGAAGCTCTCACTACAAATTCTAGTGCCAATGCCTCACACACCCCGGCGGTAGCCTTTTATGGGGAGGCTATCACTGCACTTCAGTGCCAATGCCTTGCACACCCCGGTCGTAGCCTTTTTTGTGGGGCGGCTATCACTGCACTCAGGTGATTGCTATGCCCCATTTGTGGGGAAGCTCTCACTACCAATTCTAGAGCCAGTGCCTCGCACACCCCGGCCGTAGCCTTTTTATGGGGAGGCTATCACTGCACTTCAGTGCCAATGCCTTGCACACCCCGGCCATTGTGAGATCCCTCAATTTAGTCCCACATCTAACACCTACTGGGAGAAGATCCTGTTTATAAGTGGGAATGGACTTAGCCCATTACGTTACACTTTGGGCTGGCTGGGTCGTTACAGCCGTAGCCTTTTTTGTGGGGCGGCTATCACTGCACTCAGGTGATTGCTATACCCCGTTTGTGGGGAACCTCTCACTACTAATTCTAGTACCTTGTAACGACCCGCCATTTTTCACGATATTGTGGGCCTAGCTGGCCAAGTATTACTCACAATTAAGTAAATATGACTAACATTTTTTATTTAACAAAAACATATATAAAGATCCCACAGTCTTGGACCGTTTCCCAGCAGCCACACTTATTTCTCAATTAAATAAAAAAAGGAGTCCTCTTATCTATTTTGCTCCATACTCTGGATGTCAATCTCCTAATCTCGTATTTGCATACCTGCGGAGGTAATTTCGCGTTAGTGATTACAAAACTAAGTAGTATAATAGATAAAACAAGATAAGTAGATTCCACTATTTCCTTATGTTTATTTTAATATGCGGTGGAGCGATTCCGCTATCCTCTAAAACAATGCGGAGGAGGTATCCGCTGTGATCCGCACACCCCGGCCGTAGCCTTTATGTTGGGCGGCTACCACTACCGTCTCCAGTGGCAGTGCCTCGCACACCCTGGCCGTAGCCTTTTTGTGGGGTAGCTATCACTGCACTCGGGTGATTGCTATGCCCCATTTGTGGGGAAGCTCTCACTATCAATTCTAGTGCCAGTGCCTCGCACACCCCGGCCGTAGCCTTTTTATGGGGAGGCTATCACTGCACTCCGGTGCCAATGCCTTGTACACCCCGGCCGTAGCCTTTATGTTGTGCGGCTACCACTACTGTCTCCAGTGGCAGTGCCTCGCACACCCTGGCCGTAGCTTTTTGTGGGGTAGCTATCACTGCACTCAGGGTGATTCTATGCCCCGTTTGTGGGGAAGCTCTCACTACCAATTCTAGTGCCAGTGCCTCACACACCCCGGCCGTAGCCTTTTTATGGGGCGGCTATCACTGCACTCCAGTGCCAGTGCCTCACACACCCCGGCCATAGCCTTTTTATTAGGTGGCTGTCACTGCACTCTAGTGCGATGGAGGAATCACTGTGCCTCACTCACCCCGGCCGTAGCCTTTTTATGGGGTGCCTATCACTACTCTAAAACAATGTCGCTGCATTACAAAATTCACGTACATAACACGACCCAGTGTCAGACTGAGCACCCCTTCATTAAATTGTCACACCCCATCATTAATTGGTATTTCCTAAGTTCAACGACCCCTTCTCCTTTTATAAAGAATAAATGACGGCTAGGGTTTGTGGAAGCACTCTTTCACCATAATTCCTTTAACCGCGTAATTGGGTAATTAACACGGTTCACTTAACCTTTTCACTCAACCTCTTAAATGGTATGGTTCAGTTTACTAGTTTAAACGGTTAAATGATATGGTTTACTTAACCGGATAAAAATACTTAACCGGTTAACTAATACTTTCCACTTGACCGGGTAATTAATCATTAACCGGGTAGCGGGTAAATAATTTAAATAAATTCATGGATACCAACGTTCGATCCCACCGCGTCGAATATATATATAT
>JAURVB010000275.1:0-12719 GCA_033002965.1 Piper betle
CTGAAGTTTACCATGTATAATAATTCTCAATATAAGAGCATGTCTTTTAATTGTCCTTTTTGCTCCAAACCAGTTTATACCAATATACATTATTTTCTCGATATGGAATATAATCATAAGTTTCAAAAATATTGACAATACTAGAGCGATAAATTTTTTATATAACTCCATTATCTGAAATAGTGATAGCCTCCTTAAAATCATCTCCTATATGTAGTAAGTGTTTTCAGACCTACTACTGACTGTCGTCTTGAGTGACATTTATAAGTAATCACGTTTCATATAAAAAGCATGCCCCCATTTTGTCCGTATTTTTTAACTTGTTATTATAATTGTTATAGCAGCAAGATTCTAATAATGCTAATTTGAGATAATTATCCAAATTTTTTGGCTCGCGTAAACTTCTTAAAGAGATTATCCTTTTGGTGTCCGTATTATATTGGATTTTAGTTTGAGTTTTATGCAATTGGAAATTAATTTATAATTACTTTTTTAAAATTAAAATTGAATACGAGTGTGATATGAGGTTTTTGGGTACAAGATAAAGAATTTATATATATATATATATATATATATATATATATATATATGCCAATTATTGCAGTAATTATGAGACTTTGACAGTATTGTTTTGTTCTAATTAATCTTCCTTTTTCATCTATTTAATAATCTTCAATTAAATCTTAAGATATTTATTGAGATATTTAAATCCTAGGGTGATACTTTCAGTGCCGTGAGAATTTTGGTTTGGCGAGTAGTCAAAGCGTGAAACTAGAAATTAATTTCGTGCAATAATAGCAAGCTTGTGATTCGCCATCATCGTACAGTTTGGTGGTAGCGCTTCTAGCCATGACTGACCTTTTCGTAAGCCGTGGGCCAGCCATGCTGGCAACAAGCTGTGTCTAGCAAAATTATCTGCTCTAGCCAGAAGCCGTAGCTAGATATATCTATTGTAATTTGATGACAAAAAGCTAAAATTAATAGTTGCAGAAAAAAAGCTAAAACTAATTAATATTATCTACAAACTTACTGAAACCATTTTTTAAATTGAAATTTTCCGTTTGAAGATCTAAGTAATAAGTATTTATAATAAAAATGAGAGTTGGTTGTTCTATTAATTTATTATAAGTAATGTCATATTAAATTAGTTATCAAATAAGGACATCTATCTATCAAAATTAATAGACCCTTCTTCAAGAAATTATACATCATTCTCCAACGTAAGCACGTATGAATTCCCCCCCTCCCCCTTTGTTAGGATTTTAATGTATAAAATCCTCAAACACCTTGATATGCTTTGACAAGGCAAATCAATAAAAGATAAAAGATATATAACATATAAAACTAAAGTGGAAACTTTCTAATAAAAGAAAAACCACAACCAAATATATGAGATAAGTAAAATTACACTTAACCTCTAATTAGAGAAATACTCTAACTAAAAAAACTTATAACTTCTAGCCAAAGAACTAACCAAAATTGGATAGATACGTATCTGGTGAGAATAACACAAATTGAGTAGATACATATCTTGTGAGAAAAAACACTCCCCTTTTAAGAGAGAGAGGGAGAGCCTTAATGGAAAACTTTACCGTGAAACCAAATAATATAATTTTTAATTATATTACATTCTTTACATATGTATAACTATATATTTATAAATAATAGATACAAAACATTATATATGAGATACGACCTACTTCTTAAATACAAAGAGGCTAACACCAAATACTTAGCGTCTTCCACAATATTACTCGAATTCCTTATACCTTTTACACATGTCTTTATGTAATTGCATGTCTTCTCACATTCAATGAGGGATTCCAACACTTTCCTCGTCGCTTCGCTCTTAGGGGTTTATTTTTTACGTGTCTTCTAACTCTTAAGTTTACGAATTCACGATGAGAAATTGGTAGATAGTTTCGCCTCACTAGAGTCAACAGATAGTTTCGACTCACTAGAGTCAGCAGAGACTCTTTCAAGAAACTATACATCCTCCTCCCACGTACGCAAGCAGGCATCAATCCGCTCCTGTCCCCGTCGCCTTGCTCTCTGGAGACTATTTTCTACATATCTTCTAACTCTTAAGTGTATGAATTAACGATGCGAAATTGGCAGGTAGTTTCGCCCAACTATAGTCGACAGAGACTCCTTCAAGAAACTATACATCCTTCTCCAACGTAAGCAAACAGGCATGACTCCCCTCCTTTCCCCATCGCCTTGCTCTCTGGGGACTAATTTCTACATATCTTCTAACTCTTAAGTGTACGAATTAACGATGCGAAATTGGCGGGAAGTTTCGCCTAACTAAGAACTTAAGCAGCTTGTGTCTTGAATAAAAAGCCGACAAAGATGAAGATGCTATACTTCTACTTCCTGCTTTTGGTTGCTATAAGGGATCAAAAGCTTGAATATGATGTCAAGACAAATAATGGTAGTTGTGTGTGGATATCTTCGCCATTGGTTTCTTCTGATTCTGCTCTCCATCTTCCTAAGAGGGAATCATCCATATGGGAGTGCGGTTGTGGATACAGATACCATTGATGTGGGTGTGATTTTAAATCTTGATTCTACACATGGTTTGGTTATCAATGCCTCTATAGCCATGGGTTACCGTGATTTCTGTGCATCACCAAGCTCTAGTACTGCCCATGCTCATACCATTGTTTTGCATGTTCGGAACTCCAGAAGCAGCCCATTGGAAGCAGCATCCGCCGGTAAGTTTATTCATATATAAGCACAACTCGATAAATTTGAGTTTTTGCTTTCATTGAATATTGTGGTTTATTGATCCCCTTATATCCAGACGGCGTGAAGCGCCGCAACCACCACATGGATGGCAAAAAGTTCGGCCGTGTTGTCCGACGGCTTGAAGATGGGCTTGCTGCTCCCGCAACCGACGTCTTGAAGATCTTGGTACCCAATAAAACTGGCTTCTTTGAATTCGTCAAGCCGGACAATGGAAACGGCAAGCCCGGCGGATTCTCCATTGAACTCTTCCATAAAGCAACCAAGCACTTCTCCTGGGATCCCAATTATACAGTGCACAGCGAGGCGGACTTAGTTGACGGGTACTACGACAAACTTATCGATCTAGTAGCCAAGGGGGTGAGTAATCCGTTCATTCAACTCATCAATTTTCTTATAGCAACATGTTAATCTTTCGAACGTATTCTAGGCAGTCTCATAACGACGTTTTATGTACATACAATATGCAAGCAGGAATACGATGTTCTCGTGGGGGACGTCACAATTACAGCTAACAGGTCGAGGAGAGTCGATTTTAGCCAACCATACATTAGCTCTGATATTGTGATGGTGGTACGAGCTGTGGACGAGACGGCCGCTACCGGTCCCTTTTGGTTTCTCAAACCACTGTCAAAAGAACTATGGCTCGCCACAATTGCGTTGTTCTTCCTCAGGGGGTTTCTTTTGTGGCTCTTTGAGGGCCAAAGAAATCCATCATCTAAGGCCGTCAGCAAAGTAGACCATCTACAAAAGATCTTCTCCTTGTCATTTACAGTCTCCTTTTTTCTGAGAGTGAGTCCTAATCCTTGACTTCAAATCATCACTTATATTTACCCACCGATGTACTAGCCTGTCGATTTTATTAGACAAGCCGACAATTAATTCATGAAGTCGCGAGCATATATATATATATATATATATAGAATCTTATTGGCTTTTTAATATGTTGAAAATTCATTGGTGCAGCGGAAAGGCTTCAAAGTCAGTACTCGAAATTGATAACTACACTGTGGATGGTCATCTTGTTCATGTTGGCCGCTGGATATAACTCTACCTTGACGTCCATGTTGACAGTGGACAGCGTACGTCCCAAAGTGACAGACTTGGATGCCTTGATAGCTAACAATGCAACCATTGGTTATCAGAAAGGAGCTTTCATGGACCATTTCCTATCGCAAAGAGGTGCTCATCCGCAGCAGCTGCGAAGTTACTCTACGGTTAAGGAATATGCCAAGGCCCTTGAAGATGGTCCGGACAAGAACGGTGTTTCAGCGATCGTAGATGAACTACCCTACATCAGAGTCTTTCTCAAGCAGTACCCCGACTTCATCATTGCTAATTACTACGATCATACTGGTGGATTTGGATACGTATGTGATCTCTCTTCCCTACATCGATCCTTCATTCTATAGTTCTATTTCCAATTTCATGCTCGAAAAAAGTTCGTTAGCGAGATCCATATTTTTGTCTACGAACTATAATATGGTCACTATTATAACTAATTATAAGTACATATATCGTGAGTACGATATCTAGCTATCATGCCGACTACATTTATTCTTCATCGAATAATTGAAGCTGGCTTCAATAATTCATGGTTTCCATCATTAATTAGAATTAATTAATTTCTTCCATGGTCTTCTTTAGGTGTTTCGCAAAGGGTCGAAGTGGGTGTCGAAGGTGTCCGAAGCAGTCCTCAATATCACTCAAAGCACGGTCATGTGCGACCTGGAACGCACAGTCTTTGCTAACGATTCATCTTGTGCACCCGCACCGAAAATATCAACCGTCTCCTTCACCAAACTGACTTTATCAAGCTTTATGTACCCATACTTGTTTGTGGTAAGCATTTCAGCACTCCTCCTGGTAGCCTTCCTGCTTCAACTCTTCTTCCCCTTGGCCGTCCGAGCAAATTATGATACTACTTCTGGAAAGGAAGATAACTGTGAGCATAAATCCATTTATGTTACGGCCATCAATGGACGACGCACTCCGTCATCGGCAATTCGTGCCTTTCGACGAGTTTCAACTTTCTAGCAGTCATTTGCTGGTAAATTATGCTTTATACATGTTTTTTGAAATTCCATTTCTAATTAGTAGTTACCACTACAATGAAGTTGAGTTATTTGTACCTACTCTTTGCATCTCAAATGTATAGTAGAAATATTTTATACCTCTCTAAATTAATTAATATTTGCCCAAATACCCACACATTGCGGGATACAAAAATCAATTGACATACAAGAAAAACGAAAAATATTGGACAATCACACCCATAAAAGAATATTTTTTAAAAGATGGTCATTGAGTTTTAAAATAACATATACAATGATGATAATATAATGAAAAATATTATGACATGAATAAATAAAAATAATTTAATAACAAAAGTACACAAAAACTAAAAACAACGCTTTTTTAACTTCAATAAGAACAAATATTAAAAAAAGGGTTTATAGAAAATTTTTTGGGTGAAAAGATTGTAATTTATAGAGAAACTTTTAGATAAAGAAAGGTCCAACCTTCTAAATATGGTCTTTTCGTAAATAGGTATACCGCATAAGATCATCCATTTTAAAGTGGGCACCTTTCAGCAAAGACATATATCCCGTAAGAGTATATCTTTCTAAATAGGTTCACCTATTTAGAAGCAAGGAGAGAAAAGAATCCTTTTAGTGCAAATCTAAGAAAAAAGACTTGTTATAATTAGGTATTAGATAAGGGGTTATAAACATTTTACGTTGAAATGTCTATTTTGGGTTAGCAGCTGCTCTGTATTAGAGTAGACTTTAATTCTTGTTCCGCCTGGATTCAAAATTGAGTATACACGGTCCATATTCTCAAATCGCAACGGAGTCGATCGGATCCATAGATACGCACTTGTATTTTGTGTAAACCATTAAAAGTAAGTTTGATCCAAATTAGTTTGCTTTAAGGTCAAGAGAACTAAATATTTTACTTAGTGTGTCTATTCTTTGGATCAGTGGATTGTGTTTGAGATACTTTAATCTGAACCAATATTCAGCAATCTCTTTAATATTTAAAAAAGTTGATAGTCTATAAATCATCAACAAATTAAAGATTGAGATGAGCTGGGAACTCTTGTCATGATGGGAATGAAAACCTGAGAATATCGTGGAGTTATGGAGAAGGAGACGGGGAGAATAAACGAAGACAACCCCTTCTCTGAAAGAAACAAGTATAAAATTTTTGTAAAGAGTATAAAATAAAGCACTTGCACAGAGCTGTACACTGAACAAGATTTTTACATCCAACGGCCTACTCCCCAACTTATAAGTCGCATGTATCGTTTTATTTTTTTCAAAGCACATTATAAGTCGCATGTATCTTCGTCTGAACACAAAGTTGCTTCGGCATGTTTTTCCGTCTAAAGACTCTAAAACACGAGTCCATGGTATCATTCAAGGTCAAGGCACGCGATCAGTAGCTGGAAACCGTGTCCAAATTAAACGAGCTTCATTCGTATATATGTATATATATATATTTAGATATTTACTTGGCCAGATCCATATATATTGATCTATTTGTTTTATCACATGATAATTTCTAAAAACGAAGCAATGTTGCGTCGGTCTGTTATCATATTTCTTCTGATTGTTAGCTTAATTATTTCTACTCCCACTATTACCAAAGGTAAGCAAAGCCATCAATTCAAAAATATGCTTTTATACATGGTTCGCTACTGAATGGGCCAGCATGTTTTTGTTCTCATTCTTGTAGGAGAAGATCAGCTATCGAGAAATGCTGCTGGTATTTTAGGAACACGGAAGGTGGAATTAAACGTTTGTTCAGGCTTCTTGTTTTGCTTAAGCTGGTCATCACTTTTGCATCTTGATGTTTCTCTAGGTTCTAATTGAGCTGCTGTCTGTACTTCATTGTTTAGGTGATGACACATATTGAAAAAGCGAAGGCAGTAACCGCCGCAGTCGCAGATTATGATCCTCCCCAAAAAACGGCAGCCCCGGTCGACACATGAGCCCATCATAAGCTGGTTATCGCCTTTTGATGCATCCAGCGCATGATTCTGATCTTGTTATTAATTAGTAAATAAGTCCATGAATATTGTGTGAACTTCATATCACAAGGTAATGCATTATTTAAATCATTTAACGAAATATTGGTTTAACATTGTATGTTTAGTATTTCTACTACAAAAATTATAAAGTGTTGCAATTGTAAAAATTGGCTTCGATCAGAGTTATAAGTTAATTTTTTTAGATATTTTTTTCACAATAATTTTTTAATTTTTATAAACTAATTTAATAGTTAATGAACCAATGAATGAGATGAACCGAGCTAGATCTCAGCTCTTAATCGACAAACCAAACATAAACAAAGATTGCGAAAACTTGTCTTGGCTTGGCTCCTCATGATACAATCTTTCTTGAATTATGATGATTTTTTGTTTGTGATAATAAGAATCTAAAGACTGAATAAAAAGAAGAGAGATTGGAAAGATACAAGGGATTAGAAGAGCAAGCTGTTAAGACTCCGTCACGGCTCAAGTGCGTGCACGTACTCGCAACCTAGATTAATTTTTTCATGCACATTTGATCAATTGCCCTCAGGTATATTTAGGGCTGCTAATTGAGCGAGTTAGCTCATGAGCACTTGGTGTCCGGTTCAACTCGACTCGAAACTCGACATTTAAATACTCGAGCTCGAAATCGAATCCTACGAGTCGAGTTTGAGTAAGGTGGTGTTCAACTCGACTCGACTCGGTTATAACTCGAAATCGACTCATAACTCGGCTCGACTAAAATAATATAATAATATATATAATATCACTTGTCTACTCAAAATACATATAAAATCATAAATAAATGTTATTATTAACTACGTTCTAAATGATGGTCGTGGTAGGGGTATTTTATTTTTATTTTTTATTTTTTTATTAAATTTGGATTATCCTCATAATCGAACAATCCAGATTAAAGTTTGAAAAGTAAACATTATTTGTTTTAGTAAGTTTAATTGTAACTAGTTATATATATTTATATACAATATAAAAACAAGGTAGTGTAATAGCTTAGATGGTATGTTTTCTAATTAAAGACTTGGAGGTTGTGGGTTCAATCCATGCTACTACAATTTTATATAAGATTCTTTAACTTTTAATCGAGCTGGTTTCAGACGAACACAAACATGATAAAAATGTTGAGTCTATTTCGGGAATATATGTTGAAAACTTGTTCTATCTCGAGCCGAGTTCGAACGAACTTTAAATTATTAGAGTCAAGTTCGAATACAAGTTGAACCCGGTTCGCTCGCTTGAACACCATAAAAATGTTTGAGTCTATTTTGAGAATATATGTTGAAAACTTGTTCGATCTCGAGCCGAATTCGAATGAACTTTAAATTATTAGAGTCAAGTTCGAATACAAGTTTAACCCGGTTTGCTCGCTTGTTTAGCACCCTTAGGTATACCCTTCTCAACGTAATTTGTACGTGAGAACCATATTGAGCAACCGCGTTAGCTACCATTTACTATGATTAATATATGCTAATGAAGACAATGCTCCATGGTCCACTTCTCTATATACGGCAATTAATACTCGGCATATCAACTTTGGCTATATTTATTCAGGGTATCGGTAATAACTGATTGCATTTTCCTTCTCCCAATTAATTAAACACACCGTTCCGACGTTTATGACATGTTGTTATGGATACAAGTCGGAGTTAGGACGAGCAACTTGCTGATTAACACCTCCAAGTCAACCTACGAATCAAGAATAGTGATCAAGTACATATTTTTCAACGAACCACCACGATTTGACTTCAACGTTGATCTTTAATTCATGACACTTGTTCAGAATGTAATCTCACGTCCAAAAGGATGTGACTTATGACCTTTGTAGATGCTAAGAGTTGAATCCTATAAATGACTATTTAGTCAGTTTAGACAGGGTTTAATTTTTTTGTCGTATCTGGGACATCAACTCATAGGCACACTCACCCTTATCCTGTCTAAAGCTTAAAAAAACAATCAAAAGACAGCCCAAAAAGTGGTAAAAAGACCTAAGCAGCAAGATGCTCAGACCAAAAAGCTAGCAATGAACAATACATTCGGCATCTTGCAATGTGCAAGGGAGTGACCTGAGAATTGGCTTGCTCGCCTTCGTTGTGTCAAGGCGTAACAAACAAAAAAGAAAAAAAGAAAAGAGGCTAATAAAAAAAGGAAAAAAGAGATGCTAAGTTCTACTGCCTTGTATGTGCCTTACATGTCAGGATTTCAAAGTTCCAATTTGACATCAAAGATAGATTGCAACACCATTGTATATGATATTAGATTGTCTGAGGGGTAGGAAAAATTTCCGGCCCAAGTTTAATATGGGCCGTTCGATTATAATAATAGCCCAAATTAATCCATATGAAAAAAACCCCCTCCAAATAGTACCGGTGGCCTCAATCGGATCTGGCTAGGGTTGGCCAGGTCCGGCCACCCACATCCACACCTAGCCCCACGGCGGTTAAATCTAATCAAGCGGCCAAATTCGGTCGGAGGATGGCAGGATCTAGTTGCCGACTGTTTGCATAGTAAAAGGGCAATTTATTTTATTTTTTCTTTTTAGAATATAATCGTGCAGCTAAATCTAATTGTTGGCAGCGAAGTCGGCTCTGATTGCCGGTGATGGTGGAGGGGGATGGAGTAGTATTTTTTTATCATCAAATGTGGACCGTCATTACAATTAGACATCCCGAATTAAAGTTTGGGGAAACAATTATTTCCAAAGATACCCCTACCCTTTATAGTTATTAAAAAATAAAACTATTGTAAAACCCACGATTCGAGTTAGGGTTTTATATTCAGAACCGGTCGGGTCGACCGTTATTTTTTCGAGTTGAGTCAGTTTCAGGACACGTGTACCGAGCCGATGCCAGTCGCGTGTATGAGCTATGAGGGTCATGCGTACCCAAGTATATGATGATAACGTCATGAACACAACAGAACAGAATGAGTTATCAGATATATGAGAGTATGCCAGTCATTTTTTTATTATTTTTATATATAATGGATCGTAGAATTAGTTTTAGGCCGTTTATCGCGTTAGGATGCGTTACGGGCATTTTGGGTGGGTTGATAGTCCTAGAGCATATCATTATGATGTTTGGTAGTGTTGTTTGATTTTACGGGATTTTTCCCGATTTTTATGAATTTTTTTAGGATTTAATATGACTTAGTTATTATACTTGACTCGAGCCGGAGACGAGTCAAGTAATATTTACGAGTTTGCCACCACACACACCCCCGACCTTTTCTCCCCCACGCCCAAACCCTCGTGCCGCGCCGCCCCTGTTCGCGCGCCACCGCCGCCGCTGTCGGCGCCGCCCGGCCGTCGACCGACGCCGCCCAGCTCGGCGACGACGTTGCCGTGCTGCCCCGACCAGGTCCGGCCCCCGTCGGACCGCCGCGACGCGAGGAAGCCACGCCGCGACGCCGCGCCCGCGTTGCGCTTCCGTCACCGATTCCGCCGCCGGCGACCAGCGCCGCCGCGATCGGTCACTCGCCTCAGCACCCTCAGCCTTCCAGCGACCTTCCCCGACCGGAACGGAGGGCATCGCCGCCCTGGCCGGCCGGATTTAGCGACCCAACGCCGCCGCTCTGTTTTATGCCATTTTCCGGCGAGCCGCCACCTCCGTTGGCCGCGTCGACCTCGTAGATGAGTCGGGCTCGCCGAGCCGGTTCCGAGGGTACCCAACACGACCCCTTTCCGACCAGTAGACGCCGCCGGCGATTGTCGCCGGAAAACCACCGGAAGTCGCCGGAAAACCAGCCGGAAAAATCGAAATTTCTGGGATTCGCTGGAATTCACCGGATCTTCCGCGGGGCTCACCCAGTGGAGCCCGATCGAGCTTCGGACGCCGATGAGCGCCGAATTTGAGCTCCGAGACGCGCGACGGAACCCTAGCCGTCGCCGATTGCCGACGATGTGAGGTATAATTACCTCCGATTTGATTTATTTAAAGTTGATGATAATTGTTAGCATAACATGCTAGGGTTGATTAATTATCATGATTAATGTCTTGACCATGAATAAAGTAAAGATGCGCATGATGTGATTAATGACTAATTAGGGATGAAATGATAAGTTACATGATGAGATTAAGTGTGAATGAAGGTTCAGCGATCTAATGAGGTAGGAGTCTCAGCATGATAAGTGATCAGGACGTAACTTTGAAAAACGCAATAAAATTGGTATGACTAGGATGAGTTAGAATTATTTAAATTTATGATTATTTAACTGTTGCTGGATGTTGATGATTGAATTGTGATTGATGTTCATTGTGTTTGATGCATCATTTAGTTAGCGGGCGTTAGTATTTAGTTTTGATGTGTAGGTACGAAGTAGGAGCTCGCCGCCTAGGCGCGATGACACGTTGGAGCTTCTACCAGGTCCGTTTAGGACTCGTCTCTGATTTACTCTTTCTATTGTATGTTGTAATTTATTGCCTGCAGGACGGGTTAAGTGGCGTTTTATCGGATCCCACTTAACTCGGGCCATTTAACCGAACATTTTCCGGATTAATAACCCCTCGAGGATGAGATCCCTCGAGGATGATTTCGAAAACAAGATCCACCACAAGTTGCCTTCGGGCCTATTATATAAATCCCTACCCAAGCCCTATATATATATAGTAGTTTTCGCGTTTTCAGTGAGACGAGAGATGGAGAAATCGACTGCACGTACCATGCAGAGGATGCCGTGACAGTCAAAGCGGGCTCTGGATTAGTGCCAGCGGACTGTTCCATTCCCGAGGGATCCTGACAACTCCGCGTTTGAGTTCCTCACACCCGGAGAACGTGGAGGTTTACGGGTACTGTTTAGTACAGCGCATGTCCGGACTTGTGGTTCAAAGGGTACTAAAGGCGACTGCCTGAGAGTACTCGGCCTTCGTGCTCAAGGCCAGGAGAAATATGGAGGTAAGGAGAGGGCTTAGGATAAAGTTTCACGAGAAGTACTGAAAAAGAAGTGCTGAGAGTAGCACAGTACCAGCAGCAGTAAGTTCGGGATGCTACCGGGTCTGCAGCCCAGTGGCTCCTCAGTAGTGCCCTTCAGAGTGTTCACGTGGAGTATATGATGATTTCGTTCATATGAGAGTTTGCTCTCATAGCCAGTTTGTTATAGTTATTTTCTTTTCGGACCAGTAACGCTTGTTACTGACGTTTTTCCTATATATATGTAGGTGATAAGCACGAGATGGATGGGCCGGCCAGGACGGAGGAGCAATAAGGTCTTCTGCACACACACATTGGGTGATTGAATGTTTAATGTTTTGTTTATGATATTATTTTATAAACATGCTATGAGTAAATGTTTGAGGCATGACAATGAGATGAAATGAAATGATCAGAGTAGCGCAGCAAAAGTATGATGGGTTGAAACCCAAGCTTCAGAATGAGTGTATAGTAGATTAGATTCTGTGTGAATGAAATTGTTTGATACTTGGTTATATATATATTTTTATATGTATATTTGACAGGGTGGCCCCTAATTGCATTTTTAGGGGAAATTCTGTCCGTCATATTTCAAAACTTTTATTAATTTTTATCGGGATTGTTGGTGTGTACTCTGACTTGCATGTCATTCATGTAGTACCATGTTAGGTTTGTGTATTCATCCATGCATTGCGAGTTGTATCTTCATCTTAAGACACCGAGATTGGATCCACATGAGTTAAGTTTGGGTTTGTAAAACCCGTGATTCGAGTCAGGGTTTTACGTTACCGAACCAATCGGTTTGATCGTTGGTTCGAGTCGAGTCGGTTTCATGAATCGCGTGCTGAGTCGAGACCAGCCGTGAGTTATGAGCGATGAGAGTCAGGTGTACCGGAATATATGATGATAACGTCGAGGAGATGGTGAGAGATGAGTTATCAGAATATATGAAAGTATGCAGTATTTTTTTCTTTTATATGTTTGATCGTAGAAATAGTTTTAGACCGAA
>JAURVB010000277.1:0-12150 GCA_033002965.1 Piper betle
GTATTGTGGTGTGATGGTCATGTCGGATTTGATGCATCATTTAGTTAGCGGGCGTAGGCATTTAGTTTTGATGTGTAGGTACGGAGTAGGAGCTCGCCGCCTAGGCGCGATGACACGCTTGGAGCTTCTACCAGGTCCATTAGGACTCTCTCTAATTCTTATGATCTTTTCTATTGTATGTTTGACTTATTGTCTGCAAGACGGGTTAAGTGGCGTTTTATCGGATCCCACTTAACTCGGGCCGTGTAACCGAACATTTTCCTGGTTCATAACCCCTTGAGGATGAGATCCCTCGAGGTTGATTTCAAAACAAGATCCACCAAAAGTTGCCTTCGGGCCTATTATATAACTCCCTACCCAAGCCTTATATATAGTATATAGTTTTAGCGTTTTGGTGAGACGAGAGATGGAGAAATCGACTGCACGTACCATGCAGAGGGATGCCGTGACAGTCAAAGCGTGGCTCTGGATTAGTGCCAACGGGACTGTTCCATTCCCGAGGGATCCTGACAACTCCGCGTTTGAGTTCCTCACACCCGGAGAACGTGGAGGTTTACTGGTACTGTTTTAGTACAGCGCATGTCCGAACTTGTGGTTCAAAGGGTACCAAAGGCGACTGCCTGAGAGTACTCGGCCTTCGTGCTCAAGGCCAGGAGAAATATGGAGGTAAGGAGAGGGCTTAGGATGAAGCTCACGAGAAGTACTGAAAAAGAAGTGCCGAGAGCGGCACAGTACCAGCAGCAGATTAGTAAGTTTGGGATGCTACCGGGTCTGCAGCCCAGTGGCTCCTCAGAAGTGCCCTTCAGAGTGTTCACGTGAGAGTTTATGTTGTTTTCTTTCATATGAGAGTTTGCTCTCATAGCCAGTTTGTTATAGTTATTTTCTTTCGGACCAGTAACGCTTGTTACTGACGTTTTTCTTATATATATGTAGGTGATAAGCACGAGATGGATGCGCCAGCAGACGGAGAGCAATAAGGTCTTGCACACACACATTGGGTGATTGAATGTTTAATGTTTTGTTTATGATGTTATTTTATAAACATGTTATGATTAAATATTTGAGGCATGACAATGACATGAAATGAAATGATCAGAGTAGCGCAGCAAAAGTGTGATGGGTTAGGACCCAAAGTTCAGAGAATGATGAATATAGTAGATTAGAAGTCTGTGTGAATGCTATTGTTGCTATGCGTATATATGTTTGAATATATGATTTTGACAGGGTGGCCCCTAATTGCATTTTTAGGGGAAATTCTGTCCCTTTGTTTTAGAATTTTTACTAATTTTGATTGTAATTGTGTTGGTGTGAAAATTGGTTGCATGTCATCCATGTAGTATCCTGTTAGGGTTTTATACATTCATACATACATATAGCAAGTTGGATCTTCATCTTAAGACGCTGAGATTGGATCCGCACGAGTTAGGTTTGGGTTAGCCGACCTAACCGGGGCCATGTACATGCCAGTTTGGTTCACGAGTGTGAACCGGATTTGGGGTGTTACACCGTCTAAGCCTAAAATTTATAGTCTAGAGAGCAACATGAAGAAAAAATTAACAAGCACTAGTGCCAAAGCACTAGTGCAAAATCCGTGCGTCCTATAAAGTAATGTATGAGTAAAATTGCGACATTTACAAAATTACTATGGGTTTTATCCTCTCTTTCCCCTCAATATTGGGATGTTGTAGAGGCACTTAATTTGCCTACGGAGAATAATAGAAAATAGTTTAAAACTTGGAGCTGTAAATTCTTATAATAGTATGACCACAATATATCTTGAATTATGCAATGGAATGATGATGTGATTGTTTATTAAATATATGATAATATATATTTTTTATTTTTATTATTAAAGGATAATTGTTTGCTGCTTGATGGTGATCATCTGAATGCAAGGCATTTTTTTTATAGTTTTCTGTTTAATAGCCAAGGATGGTCTGCATTGTGCTTCTTTGCAAAAATTCAATAGTTTGATGGGATAGTTGTCTATTGTATCTGCTATGAGGTTTTAAGTTGTTGCTGATTAGATACTTCCTCAATTTATTATGGTTATTTTTTTTTCTTTAGTGTGAATTTATTTTTATCATACTAATGCACTAGAATTATGCATTATATTTTAATATATTTGATTATGCTATGGATTGGATGTATGAATTTGAAATCAAGTGTTAGTGCAAGTCATATCATGCTCTTCTCTTTGGCCAGATAGAGCAAAATATTGACGGTCTACTAGATGACATCTTGTACTTAATATTTTTTGTCATGTCCTATTAAAACTACAATGAGAGCTATTATGGTTTGCCAAAAGATGGATTGAATTATACAAAAAAATTGAAGTTGGAATGGAACACCATGAATATGGTAGGAGAGCTTTTAACAAAAGACATTTTCAAATCTATGGAGGTGTACTTTCAGTCACTTCAGGGCAAAAATAATATCAAGAAATTCATGGTTATCCAACCAAAAAATGTGGTGGAAGTTGAAGATGTAGAAGTAAACTTTAAAGTTAATTTTGACACCTTTTTCCCCTAAGAGAAAGATGACACAAAGTGGTTTAAATTACATCTATAATTTTCTATTCCTTGAAGAGACTGACTCACCTCAATGTTAGAAGATCTGATTTTACAAGTCCAAAGAATTTTGGTGGATTTTCCGACTGGACGGATATAAGATCGTCGAACTGGTTATCAAAAGGTATAACTTCATCTCTTATAGTCAGAGACTGCTCCAAAATTGGTCCTTCATATGATATCAAACAATGGAGCTTCACTGTTGTCCTTGAGGGTGATTGACATGCACCAGTTGCATATGCAATAGTATGTGGTGTCTAATTTATAACCTTATACATTTACCAATGGGCTAAGTATATTGGATAAAGTAAAAAGAGGTTGAAGTCCTTACTTTGTGTCACATAATTTTAAATGTAAGTATTGTTTTATATTTATAATATAATATGTTGATATAAATTCATTTTGATTTGATTGGTATTACATGGTAGGCAACAAATGATTTTAACGGAGAATCTTCTAACATAGAAGTCCCATTGGTATTCAAGAAGGTTGATGAATTGCAGTTGTTACTTCAAGGCCTCCTAGACTACCAAGCGGATCACTTTAATTAGTTTTTTGAACACCGCCACTTTCCATCTTTGGAGAGACTCTTTAATGGCCTAAGCATACAACAATTGCATTTTGTTCACAAACGAGAAAAAAAAATTTATCCTAGAGGTCAAAACACTCAATACATTGAATCCTCTCATTCCTCCTAGCCGGCATAGAAAGCTCCCACCATGCCCACACCATTTATGCAATAACCATGTTTCTCCTTTGACATAATTTTGGTCATCAAACATTCTTATCAGTGTGAATTTTGGCCAACTCAAATAATTTATTTTCCAATATATCTCTCACTCAATGAAAATTAGCATTCTTACTCAAATATATTTCACTTTAGTTATCACAATAAACCATATATTTATCTTGCAAATATATGTAGGCATATGGAGGTAAAATTATTTAGTAGTTTTCTTTATTTTATCACCTTCATTGACAATGCTTTTAGGAAATTGTGGATTTATGCTTTGAAAAATAAGAATGATGTCTTTGATATTTATAAGATTTTTCATGTTATGGTCGAGAGAGAAACTAGGAAGCCTTTGAAATGTCTTAAAAGTGATAATAATGAGGAATATTATTCTAATAAATTTATTGAGTATTATAACAAGTATGAGATTAGACATGAAAAGATTATTCCTCACACTCCACAACACATCGAGGTGGCCAAAAGGATGAATAGCTCATTCAATGAGAATATTTGTAAAACCCGCGACTTGAGTCAGAGTTTTATAATCGTTAGCCGGTCGGTTCGACCGTGGTCTGAGTTGGTTCAGCTTTCAGAACACGTGTGCGGGGCCGAGGCCGACCGTGTGCACGTGCTATGAGGGTTCTTGTAGACCCAAGTATCGATGATAGCGTCAGATACGCATCAGCAGACTGAGTTATCAGTAGATATGAGAGTATACAGTTGATGATTTTATTTTTTTGTGTTGTGACCGTAGAATTAGTTTAGGCCGAATAACGCATTAGGACGCGTTAGATGGTATTCGGGTGGGTTATTAGTTATATAGCATGTCATTTGGATGTTGTTGTGTTTGTTTTATTTTATGAGATTTTTTCCATATTTTTCTAGATTTTTTTAGAATTTATTACGAACTAGTTATTATTTTGACTCGAGTAGGAATCGAGTCAATACTTAATTACAAGTCTGCCATTAGGAGTATTACACTCCCTTCCCGACACCTTCCTCACCCCAAACCCTTGCCGCCGCCACTGCTGTCGTCGCCACCACTGACTCGCCGAGCAATGCCGCCCCGCCCCGCTGTGCAGTCGCCGTGCTGCCACGACCCACCCCGGCCACCGTCTCGCCGCCACGACGCCGGAATCGCCCCACAAGCCGCGACGCCCTCCCTCATCGATTCGCCGCCGTCCGGGCCGCGCCACCGCCGCTGTGACCACGACGACCACCCCCTCGCCGTCGCCGACGTTTCCCCCATCATCCCGACCGCCGTCGAGGCCGGCCGCAGCCCCTATCGGAGCACGCTGCCGCCGCCACCCACTTTCGACGCCGTCGTCGACAGCCATCGCCGCCCCGACTGCTTTGTTTGACACCACCATCGGACCAAGCTCGTCGAGCTGGTGCCGATAGACCCCCTGATTGCCCCGTCCCGAATCATCGCTGGAAAACCGCCGGAATCCACCGGAAAACTGCCGACACTCGCCGGAAAACCGCCGGAACCGTCGGAAAATTGAATTCGTGGGAAATTCGCCGGATCATCCGCCGAACGCACCCGGTCCAATCTGATCGGACTTCGGATGCTGCTAGGTGCCGAATTCGAGTTTCGAGCCACGAAACGGCCCTAGCCGTCGCCGATTTTCGACGACGCGATGTATAAATTACTTCGACGTAAATTCTTAAATTTTATAATTATTAGGGAAGCATGCTAGACTAGATAATTAGATGAATTTTCGTGTTTTTGACGTGTCTGTATGTTTGTGTGTAATTTAATAAAAATTATGAAATTGGTTGATTGATGAGTGTTCAAATGGAAAAGTAAGGAATTAATTAGGTGAACTAATTCATTACCCTGATTTAATGAGACGTAGATTGAAAACTCACTAGAATTGACTTAGGATGAATGTGTGATGATTGATGTGTGATTGTGTTGATTGTGTGCGCATGCTATAGGATGTGTGATTCATCATGCGAGCGTTAGCTTTTAGCTTGATTGTGTAGGTACAGTGTAGGAGCTCGCCACCTAGGCGCGTGGACCTGTTTGGAGCTTCTACCAGGTCCGTTTAGGACTCGTTCTCTGTTTTTACGCTACTCTATTGTGTATTTGATTTACCATGTGCAGGACGAGTTAAGTGGCGTTTTATCGGATCCTACTTAATTCGGGTCATTTAGCCAACAATTTTCTGGATTAATAACCCTCGAGGATGAGATCCCTCGAGCTTGTTTTCGAAAATAAGATCCACCTCAAGTTGCCTTCGGGCCTATTATAATAAATCCCGACCCAGCCCTATAAATAATTTTATCGAGTTTTCAGTGAGACAAGAGGAGATGAATCGACTTGCACGTACCATGAGCGGATGTCGTGCCAGTCAAAGCGGGCTCTGGATTAATGCCAGCGGACTGTTCCATTCCCGAGGGATCTTGACTACTCCGTGTTTGAGTTCCTCATACCCGGAGGACGTGGAGGTTTACGGGTACTGTTTAGTACAGCGCATGTCCGGACTTGTGGTTCAAAGGGTACTAAAGGCGACTGTCTGAGAGTACTCGGCCTACGTGCTCAAGGCCAGGAGAGATACGGAGGTTCGGAGAGGGCTTAGGACAAAAGTTTTACGTGAAGTACTGAAAAAGAAGTGTCGTGAGCGGCACAGTACCAGATAGATTGGGATGCTGTTGAGTCAGCTGCTCGACGGCTCCTCTATAGTTGCCCTTATGAGAGTTCTTGAGGAAGATATATGATGGTTTGCTTTCCATGAGAGTTTGCTCTCATGTTCCAGTTTGATACTAGTTATTTTCCGGGCCGGTAACACTCGTTACTGACAGTTTTTCTATATATATGTAGGTGAGAAATGCGAGGGATGAAAGCTGTCGGGATTGCGGAGGAGCAGCACAGAACCTCGCACACATGTACCTGCCGCGTGTAATGTATAATGATGGTGTGTTAATACTGTGTGAATGATAATTCGGATGTTTTTGTCTTGATGAATTGCTTATTATGAAACGAACGGATAATTGTGAATGAGTAGGAAGCCTTAGAGTTCAGACTTGGCTCAGATGAAAACAAATGAGATAATGATGAATGCTACAGTAGATTGTCATGTTTTATCGTATTTTGATAAAATATTTATATACCCTTGTTGTGGACAGGTTGGCCCCTATTGTACTTTTAGGGGAGATTTTGTCCGTTTTTCCGTAAAAATTAATGAATTTTTAATTAAAATTTCTTGCTGTTGCATGGTTTTGTTTTGCTTACACATCATAGCATGCATGTAGCATTACGTTAGAACCCACTCATCCCATCCATGCATTTCATGTTTGCATCTCCATCTTGAGACACCGAGGGCAGATCCAGGTCGGCTTAACCGAACCCAGTAGATTAGCGAACGGTTCGGTCGCCGGTGATATTTCCGAGTCAGTTCACGGGTGAGCTGAAATGGGGTGTTACAATATTAGAAATATATTGTCTTTGACAAAGTTCTCTAAGAATTTTTGGGTCGAAGCCTTGAATACGGCTTGTTACTTAATAAATAGATCTTTCTCATATGCATTGGAATGTGATGTACCAAAATATATTTGAAGTGGTAGAAAAATAAGCTACTCTCATTTGAGAGTGTTTGAGTGCAAAACTTTTGTGCACGTGTCCAAGTCGAAAACAATTGAGTGTATATTCTTACGCTATAATGATGATAAATTTGGTTATAGACTATAAGATCCAAAGAACATAAAACTTATTCAAAATAGAAATTTAGTGTTCAGAGAGGATCGGACCTTTCAGGACTCTAAAAGAGAAAAGAGGTTCCCCGTGAATATACCATTGGAAGCTTTGAAGAAAGAGAAGAATCATCTACCTAAGTTAGAAAAGAAGAAGATGTTAGGATCCACCACTTCCTCTACCTAATGATAATGAGGAAGATATGGATAAATTTTTTGGTGGTGTTGTTAATGATTTTATTGATGATAATGAATAGGATGATGAAGATCCAAATCAAGGGGAGTTAAAAAGCATCAAAAAGTCGGCTCGATCCCAGCGCCATCAACGAAGTATCCAACATTGAAGTATGTGAAGCTTGCCAAAAATGGTAAATCCCAACTATAAAGATAAAGAACTTCCATAGATATGTAGCGAAAATAACTTTGATGGAATTTTTCTTTGAAAAATCTCCATCTTTGGAGACACTAATCTTAGTTTCTCCCAATGGAGAAGAAGATGACCCCGAATATACTGTTGTGTTTTTAACGAGTTCCTTGGACTGCTATAATAGAACTCTACCCAGTTGATGATGACGACATGCCAACCAGTTCACCGAGGGGAAATCTGAAGACCAAAAGACGTGGATCCATCGGCCTTGTGAAGCTGAATGGTCCTCACAAAAAATGAGTGATAAATGGAAGTGAGGATGAATACTATTGATAGAGTAGTTTGTGTTGTATGGACAATAAGGCTCATTCTTTGTGATTTAGAAATTGTTGTTTTCTTCTGAGGAGGACAATAGGGCCTGAGGATTGATACATGAAGATCAGATAGGTCATGTGGCTGACATGCAAACACTATGAATTATGCTGTTAGGGTTTCTCGGTTTCCTTATAGGACAATGCATAATACAAGATGAAAGATCTCAGCATATGGTAACTAAGCTCAACTTTCATGTTCAGTTTATCTTTTACATGGCATTTTTGCTTCCGCATCGATACCTACTTTTGGCAAATCAGTAAACATCAACATGTCAACAGGATAACAATACGGAAACAAATATCTGATTGTTTGGATTGCATGGAGTTTGTACGTAAAAGTATGGCGTGGGTGTGGTGTCATGCATTATCACTTTTTCTTGGATTGCTAATTATTAATATTTAAGTTGGTCAATTTGATCAAGGTTTAAGAAGAATTGAGCTCAAGTCATTAATGTTCATAGCATTTTGGAGTTGACTAATGAATGTTGTAGTACTTTTGAATCTGTTCAAATGATGAGCATATTGTCTACATGTAGTAGAAGTTGAATCATAGTAAAATATTTTGTAAACGCAAATAATGACGGATATGCTTTGCTTGGTTTCATTTCTTGAATTGAGAACACTTAAGAGTAAGAAATTGCTGAATGTGTTGAAACAAGTACGAAAAGCTTATCTTAATCCATAGAGTGCTTTGTTCAATTGACAAACATGTGTAGGAAATTCTCTGAGTCTAAATCCTCGTGGTTGGGCTACGTACACTGAATTTCTTGCAACAATCCATTCAAGAGGGTGTTCTTGACATCCATTTGGTGAAATTTTCATTTATTACTGTTTCCAAAGATAACACAATCCGTACTTATGTTGGTTTAATTACAGGTTTGGAAAGTCTATTCCTTGTTGCTGATTATAATCTTTAACAACCATTCTTGCCTTCGGCCTCCCCACTGTATTATCTAAATTGTACAACACTTTAAGAACCCATTTAATTTTTAGAACATTCAAGCCATTTTGTTTTAGGAACAAGGATTTAAATATGAATGCTTTCTAATGTCTGCGGGTCTAATTTCATAGCATTTAGCCAACCAACATGAGAAATAGCTTCCTTGACTATTTTGGGTTCTCCAATGTCAAATATAGTGCACACTATTACATATCTAGGATTTGGCTTATAATGCATTTAGATCTAATAATTGTTGGGCCTTATTGGCCCCTAAAAGACTTAAAATAGGTTTTATTTTTAAATCTAGTAATTATTGGGCCTTATTGGCCCCCAAAAGGATTTGAAATAGGTTTTATTTTTAGATCTAGTAATTGTTGGGCCTTATTGGCGCCCAAAAGGATTTGAAATAAGTTTTATATGCCTCTCTTAATTCAAAAGTTAGTTCAACGAATAAAGTTTTCCCATTTTCCCATGAGACTATATAGAAGTCACCAATCACCTATACGGGATAAGCTCAATAATTCTCCCCTTACATATTATATTACCTCGAATCATCTCTCCCATGACCACATGTTAGGATCCACATATTATAGTAAATCATCTCCCACTCATGCTAGCCACCGAGGCAATACCTGTTGGACCCTATATCCCCTAAAAGGGAATTGAAATAGGTTTGTATATGTTTCTCTTAATTCATAAATTAGTTAAAAAATAAAACTTTCTCATTAGCCTATATGTAAGTCACAAATCACCTCCACATATTATAGTAAATCATCTCCTCTTCATGCAAGCCACCGAGGCAACACCTGTTGGGCCCTATATCCCCTAAAAGGGAATTGAAATAGGTTGTATATGTCTCTTTTAATTCACAGGTTAGTTAAAAAATAAAACTTTCTTATAAGCTTATATGTAAGCCACTAATCATATGATGGTTAGTTGACTCTAAAAGTATAGATAATGATGGACGAGAAGGGGTCGTGGATGCAATTGTTTGACAAATATTTGTACTGTAACTGAATTTGTTTGAATAGGTGAGATTTGGTTAAAAAATTGAGTGTGAAGATGAAGTATAATAGAAACTAGTCAAGATACCGCAACATTAGCTCATATTTTAGAAGTAAACTCTAATTGGATGAAGAGAAAGACTTCTATACTAATTTAATCTACTGCTTTTATTTTTGTCGCATTTTAATCAATTGAATGTCTTACTTTTGGTCTCCACTTTTGACTCCCATTTTATTAATAAAAATTCATTTGGTAAAGAAAGTAGAGATATTAGCGGTATGAATGGGACTAATGGGAGTAGCAGGAGGCAAATGGATTTTGAAATAGCTGAAGGAAACGTCTCTACTTCCTTATTGTACTTCAGCAGAGAACTGTGAAACATGTATAATTGTTGGTGCAAAACCTCGTTTCTGAGAAGAAAATTAACTTTCTTGTTTGTGAGAATTGAGGTCATTTGTCATAAAATTAGATACATTCAAATTCTATGGATGTGGATATTTCATTTGTTAGAAGTTTGTTGAATTGAAATGTACCTAATCTTTTGCCATTGTAGAGCAAAGGAAATCAAATTCACCATTACCATGCCCAAATTTTGCCATAATTTGATATTGATACAAGTTCTGCTTAACCAATGTATACGAATTAAGATGACTAAGAGGAAAGCTTGCACACACATTGTTAGTTACGTGTGTCTAGGGGCGTTAATCGGGTGGGTTAGTCGAGTTGACTTCAACTATGCTTAAACTCAGATTTATTTATTTCGAGTTCTAGTCAAGTTTAGGAGGGTTCGAGTCGAATTGAGTTTAAGTCGAACACGAGCTAGCTCGATTATTATTCATATATATAACTTTTTCAGATAGCTTGAAATAAACTTAATCATAAATGATAAAATAGTTTAATTTCATTTCAATTATATGTCAAATAATTTGTTTGGAAATAAAATTATTGTATTATCATGTAAAACTGGTATATCATATAATTACATTTATTAATTATATATATTATATATATATATATATATATGGCTATATAAAAACTATATCAACTATTCTATCAAATGTAAATTATCGAGCTTTGAATCAAGTTGAGCCCAACAAAGGTGTGCACATGCTTGTGCTCAATTGAATAGAGTCGAGCTCTAACTCAAACGAGATCGAGCTGAACATCGAGCGATTTTGAGCTCGATCGAGCTGATAGTACCCCCTATGTGTGCTTGTGTTTTTTTTGTGACGAGCCCATTCGTATTTAAATGAATTTTTGAATCACGCTAGCTTGATTACATTTACCTCTAATGCACTTAAGTCAAATTGACCTTGGAATTTATGTATTACTAAGAATCAATGTATAATATATATATATATATATATAAAATAATATATTTTCTTAATTGCATAATTTATCATTTTAGTAAAAAATTAATACCTTTGGATATGCCAGTAATTAAACAAGCTCGTTCCATATGTCTTCAAGCTGAACTTTGAAATAGTGTGCTTTTATCGAGCCAAAGTGGGCCAAACAAAATAAAGAAATATTTTAGCAAATTCAACTTTAATTAAAATTATTAAAAGTTAAATCAATAATATTTTTCCTTTTTCTAAAATCCACATCGTTTATACCCCTTTGGCTTAGGTCACAGGAGCACAGCCATGAGCGGTGTTGCTCTGCCCCACCCTCGTCCTTGGATATGTTGGTCCCATCGGATCGCCCGCAAATACATTCGGTCAGTATTGTCCGGATCAGTATTTGGTCGACCGGATCGTCCACTTAGATTGGAGCATTTACTTAGCCGGTTCGCCCGACTTCCCCGGAGTTGGTCGGCCCCCATAGCCGCCGCCGCCGTCGCCGTCGCCGCTAGCTGCCGCCGCCGCCGTCGCCGTCAGCCGTCACGCCGCCCGCCGCCGCCGCCGTCATATTTGCCGAAAAGTGATTCTCTTTCATTCTTCTCCAACCTTGTCACTTTTACCGAAATCGTCTTGGTTGTTAGCATAGTGATGGTCTTGAATCTTCTCAACAAAAAAAGTGAATATAGAGCAAATTGGGAAGTTGGAAAGCTATGATTTTGATGTCTGCTACTTGATTTCATTTTGGGAACTATTTTCTAAACCTTATTTGTCTGTATTATATTAGTCTTTTAATATGGCAACAAATTGATCAAGGTTGAATAATCATAAAAAGAGGTAACTTGGAGGTGCACTGGTTCTTGTTTAGAAGAAGGTGAAGGTTACGCTTTTTTATGGTTTCTTAGGTTTTTTTGTTGTTGTTGTTGTGAGATTTTATAATCCCGTTTGTAATAAGTATGAATAATTCCTAGTATTCCAAACTTGTTGCTTTTGAAACAATGGATTGCTGTTATATATATTGAATTGTCTGTATCTTGTTTGGTTGTTGTAACATATGTGTCTCCCATGTGTGCTATGTTTTGTATTTGTAGAATAAAAAATAAAATATATTGAGTATACATCTAC
>JAURVB010000279.1:0-76877 GCA_033002965.1 Piper betle
ATGAAGATGCAAGTTTGACTTCTGCCAAATATAATTTTATAAAAAAATTATTAAAATATTTTTTTCATTAAGACATATTTGATAATGATAGATAAATTAATATTTTGTAAAAATTCAAAAATATTATAACGACAAAGCCTAAAATGCAACGTAATGGACTTAAGTCATCTTTTTAAAGTTATTAACTAAGTTAAAAATATACACTTTATTCTCGTTTATATACAGTTGTCTCTTCAAAAAGGGAATGGCAAAAACTTTGTAGGCAAAATTTCTCTTTATACATTATCATGCATTAGTTGGAGATATATTTAAAATTTATAAATATAAATAATATATATTAGAGGGGTATATCTAATATTTATAACAAAAAATTATTAAAATTAGATATAAAATATAATTTTAAACTAAATATTCTACCATACTAATGAATCAAATATTAAAACAAATAGATATCTAAAACATATTAAAAATTCTATTTCAAATTTTATTATTCTTAATCAAACAAATTATTATTAAAAATTATTATGAATTATATGAAGAATTATTATCAATTATTAAAAAATGTTTATATGTAATTTTATGTTTTATATAGAATGTGAGTCCAATGGCAAGAAAGATAGATATGTGAGGTTCTACAGTGGGGAGCCGAATTGCCGACGAACACTGCGGTGGAACGATTTCATGACTGAGCTAAAACCCAACTCTACTCGAAATCCTACGAAAATTGATCGAAATATTTCAGTTTAGTTTGATTCGAATAACCAAATTGAATTATAATTTATTAAAAAATAAATTTAGTTAATTATTTAATCAAAATTGTATCATTATTTTAATGAAGATAATCTTTTAATTAGTAATTGTATGTATATATATATATATCATATTAAAAAATATAAATTTATATAAAAAATTATAATTTTGTGATAATTAATATAAAATGTAGATTTTATAATATTAAAAATTTTTTGGTTAAGTTGGTTCAGTTCGATTTCAAACCAAGATAGGCATATGGCATTCGATTTGCTTATTACCCAATTAAAAACCGAACCAAAAGCTCAAAACCAAATTGAAATTTTTGGGTTTGGTTCTAGCCGATTTTTCCGTTTTTTCGCCCCACGAAAAAGTTCTCTTAATCTTCATTAGCATGAAATAATTGATCGCATAGATGTATGTTCGAGCGCAGGATCGTCCACCCCCGGGAATCGCGTCTTTTCAATTCGTGTTTGAGAGTTCCATAGGACTGAGGGGTCTTTACGCGATCAAAATAAAATGCCATAGGTACCAAATAACACTTAGGAAATTTTTATGTGATTCTTTAGGGTTCAACTTGAATCCCTAAGTCAGTCCACTGTGAGATTGGTACTCACAATCTACTAATTTTCAATTATTTCATAAATTACAAGTCTTAATGGAATTTTTCTACTTTAAATAAATTATCCTTTGAGATCTTTGACTCCCTTAAAATAACCTCATGATGGTGTCCGAAATGTCCAAAATCAGTGGGATAGCAAGTTTTGCCTCAATCTAAGGTCTAAAATGCCTTCAAATTATTTCTGAATTTCTAATGGATTGAACCAAACAACTTTGGGTTGGTTCAAAATAAATAAACACCGATAGGGCCAGGTAGCGTGCTCAGGCTCTCTTTTCTCTATGCGTACACCTATCTACTGGTGCACGGTGTGCTAATTGAAATCTGGGTCGTAAATGGGTCACAGCGTTGTCGCAAGTTCGGGTCTATTCACATATCTAATCAATTCATGGGGTAGGTGGATGTGGTCATGGATCTAGACAAGATAAGTGGACTCAATTCATTAATTAGGTCTGATAGACTTGCTTAAGTGTGATGCAGCGGCGGCCTTTAAGAGCGCCACCGATGGCTTTCCCGGTGCCAGAATTCAATGGTACTCTACCTAGACGTGAATATTATTTTTCTTTATTCTCTTATAACACCACTTTGGGGCCACGAACGACCAGCTTTGGTTGGGAAAATTCCACAAAGTCTGCCTCTCTTTCCATCTTCTACTCCGTTTTGTTTTCTCCCTTCAGCAACTTCCTAATGAAATTCTGACAACTTCGACGATGAACTCCAGCAGGACTCGATTTAAATTTGTAGATTGCTTAGTCATTTTCATGTTGGTGACTACTTCGGGGCAAGAACCACAGGCGTTGATCCGAAAAATGCCAAGACATCAGCTCCATTTGATGTGATGGTGCTTCAATCTCCCCTTTCTTGGTGCTCTGCAGAAGGTGAAGGTGATCAGCAACACCCCTCCTTTCCTCGGCAGGGCAGCACGTCAGTAGGTCTTTGACAGGGCTCTGGCTATGGTGGCAGCAGTGCTTCGACGAGGCAAGCAGAGGTCCTTCAATCTCCTTGGCTACGCTCCAAAGTGATGACTTCCAATCTGGCAGCCGCGTTTCACAGTGTGGCACTGTAGCAACCTCCAAACGGCAAGGGTGGGCCGTGATGCGATAGGGACTGGCTTTGTGGTAGGAAAGAACCTAACTTTCCTCTTAGGCACGAGCCAGGTCCGGCTTCGGCTGCGACCAGAGGATGGTGTAGGTGGGTAGATCCTCGGATACTTGGTATCTTCTTTGCACAACAAGCTGTTGTCGGCAATGGTGGTAGGGCCTGCTCCTTGGTAGGGTGAAGTACAGCAATACAGCAGCAAGGCTTCGGTTGGCGGGACTGCAACTAAGAGAGAGGAACTTCTCTCCTGGTGCGAACACACTCCAACAGTAGCACTTCAAGGTAGGGGTGGCTCTGGCGAGGCAGGGACAAGGCAGCCGGTATAGGCAGGTTACGCTGAGGCTTCTTTGTGGCTTTGAGCAAGCACGTGAAGAAGGACTCCGACGAGGGAGTATGACGGGGTTTCGAACGGTAATCGAAATAGCACTTAAAATAATTTGTAAAATAGTAAAGATAATTTTTCGGTGATCATTTATCCGGCCACAACTACGTTAAACTCCTGTAGTGGTGGTCAATAAGGGGATGGACAATAACAAGTTGCTGCGGCGGCGGCCATGCTTCATGACTGCAGCGAGGCCTGAATGATCTTCTAGAGTATTGACCTCAAAATGTTTTTTCTTTTCTGCTTCTTTTTCCTCTCTTTTTTTAATTCAACGAGCCCTCACGCTTCACGTTAATGTAGTTTTTTATAGAATTTTCCTTTATACAGTTCTTGATTATGTCATTGAATCCTCACATGTCCACCTATTTTTGGTTCATCATTCCAAACTCTCAAAATCTTCACCAGCCCTTTTTCTTTAGATCTTAGAACCATGGTAGAATATTTGTAATAATTAGTTGTGAAAGCGTGGGCTTGACCGGGTTCAATCACATAATTTGGACGAACAATGTATTATGCATACACTTTGTGTTATATTGTTACTACTTACTAGACAGGAAACCAAGTAAACGTCCTTAATTGCTTAGGGGAGGGGAGGGGGGGATATTATAATTAAATGGTGATTGCAAAATGTTTTAGCTATCAAAGTTCCATTTTGTATAGAAAACAATACAAAATTAACTAACAATTATAGGATGGTTATGAATCATAAGTACAATTCTAAAGATTTCGTTTTCATGGTCTTTTAGTTTTTAATTTTTATTTTTGAAAATGGGTGTATTCAATTGACATGTAAGAGTATGTTCTTAGAGGAAATAGAGGATAATCTTTTTACATTTTTTCAAAATTTGAGTAACATACAATTATGCATTAATTTTTTAAAGGAAAAATTTGCATAACTTAATACTTTTTTAGTAATACGTGCATTTGTTTGATGCATAGTTTTAATATCACAGTGGTGACCATACTAAATTTTTAAATAATATAGGATATATTTTATTCAACTAGATCTTATCGAATTGAATTATGTTATAAAATTATAAATAAAATATTTTATTAAATATTAAAAGAATATTTTATTATTAAAATTTTATTAAATACATATTAAAATATAGAAACTTTTAGTAAAAAATTAAATTTTGTGAAATTTTATATTAAAAAAATTAGATACCGATTAAAATAATATAAAATAATAAATAGATTATATTAATTTTGAAGATGGTACCAGGAATACCTAGTATAATTTGGTGGTTGGATATTTAAAACTATAATTTGATGTATAGTGGCATCTAGAGGACATGAGCGTCTCTAAAAAGTTTTTGCTACGAAGAATAGTCAAACACTGGAAGCTTCGACCGACTTGCGTCCATGGCCATGCATTTCAACACACTCATGGTCGTTTCTTTTTCCGCGCTTACTCCAAGCTTGCAACCTCCAATTGCATCCAATGGCCGCCGACAAGAGATCCTGCAGAATCTGTGTCACTGGCGCCGGCGGCTTTGTGGCCTCCTGGGTGGTGAAGCTCCTGCTCTCCCGGGGCTATCTCGTTCACGGCACCGTTAGAGACCTTGGTTATCACTTCTCCTTCGCGTTCGTCAATTTCATGTTTTTGGGTAGCTACTTTGAATGTCCGACGTTGTTGGGCGTATGTTGAAATTGGAAAATCTCGTTGATACAGGCGAGGAGAAAACTGCCCACTTGAAGAAACTGGAAGGGGCGTCTGATGGTCTGCTGCTATTCAAGGCTGACTTACTAGACCCCGTCTCTTTGCGTGATGCTATTGCTGGCTGTGATGGTGTTCTCCATCTTGCAAGTCCTGTTCCATGGGACACGGATTATGTGGCTGATCCACAGGTAATTGTTTATACTACAACTTGATTTTGTGGATTGGAATTTATGTTTACACGATGTTTGTTTCTTTGTCAACATGAACTTTTGGGGTGGGGTTTATTTCTGGCTTGGTTTTTGGCAAGTTCTGCAAAGACCCCGATTTGATTAAGGTTCATGTATCGCAGATTGATTTGCTGGTGCCTGCTGTAAATGGGACGCTAAACGTGCTCAAGGCGTGCTCCGAAGCAAAAGTGAAGAAGGTGGTCTATGTTTCTTCTACTGCTGCCGTCATGTTCAATCCAAATTTTCCCAAAGGTAAAGTCTTGGACGAGGATTGCTGGTCCCACGAAGAATACTGCAAGTCCTTTGAGGTACAACTAGTTTCCTTTCATATCTTAACTTGAAAGCTGCGCTATGTCTTGCAAATGACAGGAACAATTGACGTTGACTAATTAAAAATCAACAAGTAAATGAAGTAAAACACCAAAATTAATATAATGAAAATGGCAAACAAAGTACTATCATTTGGAAATGAGGCAATCTGGCTCAACTAGTATCTCAGCATGTTGATTGCACTATTTCTTTTTTAACTAAGTGAAGTATTTTCCAACCAACATGAACATATCAATTCGAACTTAAAAAACTCTTTAATAGTGTTCTTCAATTCCAATTCATGGCCTATGTAATTTGGAAATAAGAATCTATGAAGTGGATACAAAGATAAAAGTTTTAAAATAATGTGCATGAAATACAAGTGTAGATTTTAGATAGTCTAATCACTTGTTCCAAAAGCTCAAGCTATTAAGAAAGAGAACCACTAAATATTTATTTTAACACTCCTCCTCACGTGCAACCAAACTTTTTAAGTATAACAGGTGAACAAACACAAACTAAGGGCATATAATCTATTGGTCAAAATATAGGGCAAATTAATATTTTTCTAAGTGTACATCGCCAACGGGATTTGGACCCAGACCTTCGCATCTAATACCATGTACATTTTAGTTGGTCTAATTACTTGTCTGAAAAGCTCAATCTATTAAGAAAAGGAACTATTAAATATTTACTTCAATAACAAGAATTGTAAAACAGAAGACGCAAGTAAGTTATTATGCTTTAGGCATTGCCCCCTCTGCACTATTCGTTTGTCTCTGAGAAACCTCATTTGGCTAGTTATCAAGATAGCGTGGTTATTGACTGTGAAATGCTAGAAATTGTGCGTGATGAGTTTAGGTTCAAGGAGCAAACAAATGCATATGCAAATAAGATGGCTTATAGTGCCCCATCCGCTTCCATCTTGAAGTGTCACATACATGACGTATTACTTTTTATGTGGTCACTCTTTGAGAGCATACTAAGATTTCTGCATGCATACATATAAGCATACTCAAATCCTAAGTGTTCTATCATCTTCTTTGCTAATTATAAAGATTTTGGGAGTGAATTTGCTATGGTAAGTGCTACAACAAACCCCTTCTTATTTGTTCAAATCACCACAATTAGTGGAGCCTGACGGATATAACTCAGTTAAACTCCACTTGTTGTGGTGATTTAGACCAATTTCAGAGTTCCTACAACTGGTTTGCTGCTTGCTACAACAAATCCAATTCGAAAGATTTCGACACAAGTGCTAGGAGTTGGTAAAGCCTATTTTAATAATATCATAGTTCTGAATATGCATTATTGGTTATTTTTAATTGGTATGGGATATATGAAATAAGAATAACTTAACAACATAAGTTAATTTTGAAACCTCGTTACATCTAGAATAAAATTCTTACTCTGTATCGCCAACTCATAAAACTCCTTACCAGTTTAGAGTCATCCTATTTTTGAATTCTTGTTAACTAGCAATGTAAGGTTTCTCACCATTGTGTCGTGTCACTGTGTTTTGTATTGCACAACTATTCATCACTGATTGCAATGATATCGTATCAGTTTTAATCGAGATGCAATGTGGTACATTAGTAATGCAAGGAATGGAGTTGTAGGTTGAAGAATAGGGGCATTCTTGTCTGCCACAGAATAAGCGGTCTCCAATACCATTAAGTAAAGATATTGCATTGGATGAACGACCATGTTCTGTGCCTTATCTAGAGTTTGTATGTATTGGCTCCAGTTAAAATCAGGAATAATATTGGAAAACATAGAAATTATACAACTTAATATGCAGTATTAAATGCGGAATGGAGGTTCAAGGTGATCCTTTGGAGTTATGCAGTTGATTTTATTTAATCTTTGGCTATCATTATTGTGGCTGCTAGGGCTGGTATTGCATTTCGAAGACAGCAGCAGAAAGGAAGGCCTTTGAATATGGAGCAAGAGAAGGGCTTCATGTTACGACTATCTGCCCTTCATTGATATTTGGGCCTATGTTACAACCAACAATGAATGCTAGCAACAAGTTTTTGTTCTTGATACTCACAGGTATCTAAATACTAGTCTCTACTTTCCTATGCGGTTGTAAGTGTGTGCTTAAAATGAAATAATTATGGCAAGCGTTACATAATCTGCCATGAATTTGATATGAATCTGTTTTCTTCTTCTTCTTTCTTTCTTTCTTTCTTTCTTTCTTTATTTTATCTTTTTTTTTCTTTCCTTTATGGCCATTAAGGATCTTTTTGCAATTTCTTTTCCAAAATGGTAGCTTTTCTACTGAATGTAGCACAATTTATGTCATGCTCCTCTGACCACTTGTTGAGCCTTCCTGTCCTCTATTTCAGGTAAATCTTTACAAAAATTTCTGAGCTGTGAAATGGCTGTTTAGGTGATTTACATTCTATTTTACAATTATACATCTTTCCTGCGTCTCAATTCTTTCATTTTTATTTTTCATTGGAGACGTTTGCATGTTACAGCCTCTTTTACTTGCACAATTGTCATTGTTAGCCAGATAAAATCAACATTTCTTTTAGAATTGTTTTTCGATTGGTTACATGAAGCTTTGGTGTCACGGTTCAGCATATCGTAAATTGTAAAGAAAACAAAAAGTAGCGGTCAGGTTGAGCCTTAAACTGTCTTGTGATTGTCTTGTCAACATCAGTGTCGTGCCAGTTTGGAGTCACGGTTCAGCATATCGTTAAGCGTAAAGAAAACAAAAAGTAGCGATCAGGTTGAGCCATAAACTGTCTTGTGATTGTCTTGTCAACATCAGTGTCGTGCTAGTTTGGAGTCAGTGGCACTCATGAAATTATTTTTTGTTTTGATTTCTCAAATTATTATTATTTTATTCTAAAAACCATAGCACATTGACAATTGTTTCCACTCTATGAAATAGGTGTACTAGAATAGCACATTTATTATATATATATATATATATAGTCTCAAATTATTATTTTTTTATTCTAAAACCATAGCACATTGACATTTGTTTCCACTCTCTATGAAATATGTGTACTAGAATAGACTGGTCGTGTTCATTTTTGTACCACCAAGTCTATCTTTACGAAATGCTTATGATGATGTGATCCTTTCCATAGGTTATTGACCCACAAGATCAATCGTCAGGATATTGTGTGACGGTTTGTTGAGTAGGGCTCACATTTATCATGGAAGGCTTTGTTTTCAGTGTTTTTTTGGTGGTGTACTGTATTTCATGATACTGATTAGTGATAATTGCCTCGATTTAGGGGGTGTTAGTCAATGAGATTATTGCATTACTTTTGGATGAGATCTTTAAATGTATTACATGATGATCATTCAGAAGCTCTTTTGGCAAAAAAATGCTATTTTAATTGTCGAAAAAATTAACCATGGATTAAACATTGGAAGGAGTAGAAAAGGTTTTTTTCAGGGAATAATACTCTTGGCTTTTCAACATTAGTGTTTGTCATTATGTGTTTTTTGTCATGAACGAACGACTCAAATGGTACGGTGAGAGTTTCTGTTATTGCTACAAACATTATACTCATTATAACTATTATTATTTTGTTCTTACTCGTTCGAAATAGACTTCTCAGCAAAATGTTCTTCACCACCTGTTCCAAATTACCCATAACTGGACATGAAATTTATAGCAATACGTGGATAGACTTGTCTGACATTATCGCTAAATTTTGCAGGAGATTATGAGAACAAGGAAAACTTAACAAGAGCATTTGTTGATGTGCGAGATGTTGCTGAAGCAGTTTTACTGGTATATGAGAAATCGGAAGCATTGGAGAGATACTTATGTGCCTCATATATTATGCAAATAAGTGACTTGGTTGCAAAGTTAGAGGTCTTGTATCCAGGCTACAATTATCCGAGAAGGTACTTTTTAACATTTTCCTTCATTCTTTTGTATTTTTATCTCTTTTCACATACAAATTTTGGTTCTTTTGGATATAGCTTTATTGAAAATGGAGATGATCTGAAAATGAGTTCAGAAAAGCTTAAGAAACTAGGGTGGAATTCCAGGCCATTTGAAGAGACCCTCTCTGACACAGTGAAGTGTTTTGAAGAATGTGGAATAACAAAGAGGAAATGGTTTAACTTTCAATTGTACGCCTATTAGATTTCAAGTAAATGGGTGTTCATTATTTGACTAATAATACTACCACTCGTTAAAAGGGAATATTAATGCTCTTCTTTTTTTGATAAAGAAATTTATGCTCTTCTTGAAATTATTTGAAAGCATGGTTTATTATTAGCAAGCCATTATCAGTTCTTATTATCAAATTACTTAGATATATGCTGTAAGGTCTCCTTAGAGTATGTATGAATTGACTACAATGAAATAGTATTTATGTCCAATCAATTGTTGGTTAATTAAAGAAAGCATTTATGTACTCTTCTTTTGATTGTAAGGAATATATATATGCAGTATTTAGTTGTAGTAAATTATTTTGTGATAAAATCATCGGAAGGTGCGACATTTTTAATTCGAAAAGTCATTAGATCATTGCTCTTAATTGTTTCATTTTAATGATTAATTGTTTATTTGCTTTTTTTAAAAAACATTTTGATTGATAGTACTTGTACTTGTTTGAAGTTTTTATTATAACAGCATGACAGGTAATTAGTTTTTTTGCGGGCCTTCATGAAACATTATCTTGATAAAAACCAAACAAGTTAAAAGGGTTTGTATATATTCATCACCCAAGGCAATTCATTTGGCTTAGTGATTATGAATGCTGAGAGAAGCAAACAAGTGATACAAACTGTTCGCACTTCTGAAGTCTATGTTCTCTCTTGCCTCGGCACTAACACAAGTAAAGTTTGTAGTAAATGTCTTTTGAGTTAACATTATTTAGTTATAGTAGAATATAATCTGCTGTTATAAACTTATAATAATGTTAATCATCTCGATGTAATTAGGGCTGCTAGTTAAGCTGTAGCGCTAACATTCGATCAGCATTGGAAAAAAGCCTGTCTATTTAATTTATTGGGTGTTTGACCATATTAGAAAGTTTTATTATGTGAAATTTCAAAAAAATTGTACTAATAATACTAATTTAGTCTCACATTTAATACCTATTGAAATAAGATTTACTATATAAGTGGAGATATACTTATTGATCTTAAATTTAGTTAATCAACTTTTAAAGGGATGAGTTAGGTGCGCCATATTGTACTTGTGTTGTGTTTTTATAATTGATATTAGAGTTAATCTGGAATTATATTAGATGGTGTGTTGGATTAGGACGTAGGCTAGGCTATTAATCACGGGCCAAGTAGGACGTGGGTTAGGTTACTAGTCACAAGTCATAGGCCAAGTGTAAAAATTATGAGGATCAAATTTATAAAGATAGATGGATTGTAACAACTTTTAATTTAGTCTCATATTTAATATATTTTAAACTAAGATCTAATATATTAGTAAGGATGCATCTATTATTTTTCAACTTGGTTAACTAGTTTTTGAAGGGATGAGGTTCAGCATATTGCACTTGGGCGAAATGTTATAATTAGTAGTAGAGTCATTTCGAGACCGTATTGAATAATGGGTTGGACTAGGATATAAATTTTTTCACTAGCTATGGGCCAAGTGGGATGTATATTAAGCTATTAGCATCGGGCTAAGTGTAAGAATTTTGAGGGTAAAATTTTGCTCTAAAATTTGTTTGTTGTATAGGAAGTGATGAGCTCATAACATTTGATGGTGATAATTATTTAGACAATTCTGTTTAAGCTTGTTTGAAAAAAATAGAAAAATGTTGACCCTTCATGTTTATGTAAGTTTTTATAAAAAAATGTTGAAAAGTGTTTCTATCACTTTATATTTTGCTAATATTTTACCAAAAGTGGTTTTAGCCATTATCACTACAATTTGATATTTTTTTAACAAGATCAATCACTTTAAAAAGTTCAAATCCCCATCTTGAGTTGCATGATCAACCCCATTGTGTCTAAGCTCTAAGCTTCTCAATGTGACCTCTAAGCAAACACCTAGTAAAGTTGAAGCTAAGTTCATCACCATCTTTTTGCTAAAATATTCAACCAAACTATCCTTGATCAAACAATCATGTCTGGTTGGCATCACTTCCATACGTCCACGAGCAGGAAGACAAAGAAAGTGATGATAGACTTTTATTTAGAATTTAGATTTCATATCAAATTATCGAGAGAAAAAATAAATAAATGAAATAGCGGAAGCGTACCTGAAGCCATAAAGAAATCAGAGTCTTGATCACTTAGGTTTTGGATCTTCCAAATTCAAGACTAGTTTTCTAAACCAAAGTTCTGGACAATGGGATACCAGAACGAAAACCAGATATGAATTCAGGGACCATAACCTCCATATTTATAGCCTTAGTTCCATAAATTCAATTCCACCCATAACGAAAGAGAATTTATGAAAAGGTATCTACACATTAAATTCCACACTTTTCTCATTAAATTCCACACCTTAATTTATGGCTCATAACCTTTAACTTTAGTAGATCAATTTAATTTAGCCAACCTTATATAATAACATATGATACAATTCCTGATTCATAGTAATATATTTATATCCAATTTCCAATAAGTGACCCTTTTGTTGTTTGTGTGGAGGACGAGCTCCTTGTTGTACATGAATGTTCAACAGCTTCTAGCTTCTTGTTCTCACTGCTACATGAAAAAACACTAAGATTTGTGATCATTCCCGGTGTTAGTCTTTTTTCTGCGTAAAGTTGCCATAGCTTCTTCTCCAAGCTTTGAAGCATAACAGAATCTCTGCTTTGAAGGCAACAAAGGTATGTCACCATGCACACAATATAAATCCAAGAATATATATAATATATATATATATATTAAAATTTATTTCGTAATAAAAAGTTGACTCAAGTCGAGATCGAATCAAATTTTTATTACGAAATAAATTTTAATTTTACTCTATCATAATCCGTAATAAAAACTTGACTCGCTCCTGACTCAAGTCAATATTATGAAATAAATCCAAACATTTTTAATATTTTTTTATTTACTTCATAATATTGACTCAAGTCAAAAGCGAGTCGAATTTTTTTATATTTTTATTTTAAAATTTATTTCGTAATATTAACTCATGTCGGGAACGAGTCGAGTTTTTACTTTTATTTTTATTTAAAAATATTTCATAATATAAACTCGAGTAAAGTTTTTATTACGAAATTGTGATAAATTCAAGTTAAAATTTATTTCGTAATAAAAACTTGACTCAATCCCAAATCGAGTCAATTTTTTATTATGAAATAAAATTTAAAATATATTGACTTGAGTCAACTTTTTATTATATTTATTTCATATTATTGACTCGAGTCGGAACCGTGTCAATCTTTTATTATAAAATTATTTTATTTTATTTTTAATTTGACTCGAGTCGGATCGAGTCAAGTTTTTATTATAAAATTGTCGTCCAGAGTCTCTCTCCCCCCATTTTGATGTCCCCGCTCCCGCAAGGGGCACTAGGGGTGTGCGGCGCGATGGGTAGTGCCAGTCGGGGGCATGGCTACGGCGCGGGCAGTAGGGGCGGGAGAGGGGGGGGACTCAAGGGAGGGAAAGCTTCGTAGGATGGTGGTGGTGGTGGCAGGGGTCGGCGAGCGGGAAGGGGGAGCGACCAGAAGAGGTGAGGGGAGCGACGGAAAGCAAGGGGGCGGCGGCTGCGGGTGGGGGTGGGGGCAAAAGGTGGCAGCTCGGGGGTGGGGAGCAACACGGGGGGAGGAGGCTAAAAGAAGGAGGAGAAACGCAGGACCATGTTTTGGGTCATTGGATCAGATCCAAAGGCCTATATTTGGTAGCATTAGAATGTTGCTAAAAGGAGGTAACTGCCCTATATATATATATATATATATATATATATATATATATTTATATACAAAAATTTTGGACAATCTATATAATTTTCTTCTTTTCCTTTTTTCCCCTGCGTTTACTAAAATAAGAGAAAAGATATAGATCTTAAATTAGAATTTATGTGATTACAAAATAACAAAATTTTAATGGACATATGCTCTCCTTAATATCAACCCTTATCCTCTATTGATCAGGCTTGTATAAAATTAGGCAGTATAAATATAACAATTCTAAAATTAAACTGGCATAAATACGGCACTGATCGTGGAGAAAAACTTACATTGTTGATGGTTGACACTTATTTTGATCTTGATAATTTAAGAACAAGCCCGACGCTCGACCCGATACTTTTTTACAACACCACATTAATAGCCGTAACCTCACTTTCTAATTTCTAAAGAATAAATTAAATTGAAGTTTGCAAAGCTCTATACTTTTTTGAACGCTCTATAATATTAGGATTGGACTTCAAAATTATAAGTGGAATTAAGGTTTTTCCACGATCATATTATTGTGATAAAAATTTGGGCAGCAACTTTCTTGGTTGATGATTGAGAAGAATATTAGAGATTAGAGATTCAATTTTTGCTTTTTAAATGAGTTGTCCATCAAGTGGGTTGCGCTGTCATGACCCATGAATCTCTAATATTCCTCCAACGCAAGCATGACACTAGCATTCAAAGTGTTTTCATGTTTTGGGCATCATGTTAGTGATTCAATATATGTTGTGGGTGTCATGTTATCCATGTGTGAGGACTCCTACTTTACTATATGGGAAATTATTTATGTGACATAGTCTACATGGTGGTCGGATATTATTTGATGTTCCATGTTTTCATACTTTACCTTATGTGACTACAATTGTTTATGAAAATACTAGTCTATGTACGTGTATATAAACACGTATATATAAGGACTAGCTAATTATGTCGAGATTTCAAGGTAAAAATTTGATTTTTAGGTGCTTTATGTGATTTAAGACCCACAATTATGTTTATTATTATGATACCAAATCATAAATTCTGTCGACGAGGAAATTTTCTGGCTGGAAGTCTAAATCCGGCTAGGTAATTTTTCTCTCAATTAACAAATTAATAAAAGGAAAAAAGTACATGCAATATATTTTTAGCGTGACGATATAGTCTCGTGAAAGTTTTGCTCCTTGAGTTAACTTTGGTACTGTTGAATTTGTATCAGCATTTAACATTCCAACGATAAAATTATATTTTTTAAATTTAAACTTTTTTCTAATAACACAACAAACTATTATTATTTTATTCAATAATATATATAATTGTATTTATGTATGCCAACTGTGAAATCTAACAATTTTGTTATAATTTTCTATTTGCAATCAATTGACCTTTTGTAAATATATACTTTTATTGAGGAGAATGTTGTACATCTCCCAAAGTATATAATAGCAACATGAAAATCTTCGCATGGAGATGGGCCTTTTCGAAGTACTTTCTTAATATTTCTTCATACCAATGCCCCATTTGCTCATAGTCCATTGAACATAAATTGTCCACCAAATTAATGCTAAAAACATCAACATCTCAGCAGAATTTTCTGAACTAATATCCTGTACTTTTTAGTCTTTCAAAGAGGATAAGGTTGTCTTAGTAACAAATCCCACTTGTTAATCCCATACTTTCTTCTACTATTCAATGAATTGATAGACATTAATCAATTCCTAGCATAATTAGTCAGACATCATATTCATGACTCAATTTCATTATACCATCTATATACTTCTTTTTTAAGCAATCATCCATACTACTTGGGAAAAAATTTAGCCAACTTCTAGAGTGCACCTTCTCATATATATCCTAATTAAATTATACTTGGCATTTGCCAAACATGCATAATACTTAGGGCTTTGCCCACTTGGGAAAGATTTTGGCCAATAAAATAATACCATTTGTCCACTAAAAATGCGATCAAATGGTACGTTTTATCTACTAATTTTTATTTAAGTAGATAAATTAAAACATTCTTTTTTATTAGCAAACCATGAGTTTATAAATATTGTGACACATACATATGCTGAATTTCACAACTTTTACACTATCTAAACTTACTTCATTGAGTTACACATGCATATGATGAATTTATTTTAAAAATTCAAATAGAAAGATTATGATGAATCAAGTCTTATGACAATTATTAAATTATTAATGTAACATATATAACATATTAATAAAAGAATTCGAAACTTGCAAGTTCCATTCACTCTAAGAATAAGTTTTTCATATTCATTTAAGCTCAAAGTTGGTCATTATCTAGATTTAGAAATGTTTTTCACCTAGATAATTGTTTTTTATGGTTGTGTTTTTGTTCACCAAATATGCATGTGAATATTTTGTGTGTGCGAATGCGGCTTTAGAAGGGATTAAAATAAAAGATGTCTTAGTACGAGCAATAGCTGTTGACACGAAAATATTAACAATATTTAAATTTAGTCATTTATGTAGATTATAAAGGTGTAATTTTTTGATTAAAAAAATTATTTGTATTATCAAACCATGCTTTAAATCTAAAGATTCACATTAAATATAGCAGATAAAAGAGTGTCGGTGATTGTTTACACTAATCCATCGGTCCAAATTTTACTAACTCCATATTTTTTTAATTAAAAGTATTTAAAAATGGCAAGAGGGTCACCAAACAAAAATAAAAATTTATTATATTATATTATATATTACAATTAAACATATAGATTGTTATTGTGGAGAGGAGAGTTATGACTAAAAAATCTATCAACTACTTATGCCTAAACAAGAAATGGAGCCAAGTGGGAACTGCACTCCACCACCAATGACCATCCCCAGCCCCCCTACAAATTGTCAAAGGCCCCAATAATCAAAGTCCATAAACAACAACCACAGCCACAATTCCACACAGGCCTATAAACCCTAGCCCTTGGGCCCCACCCTGTCTATTATCGGCTGGGGCAGCACCCCGGGCCCCACCCCTCCTTCGGCAAAACTCTTCCCCCAAACAAAAATAATAATAATTAAAAAAAAAAATCATATCACGCTTCCCACCCACTCCCCCCCCAAGAGAACGTCTCTCGCTCCTCCCTTCGCGAAGATCACAAAACCCAGAGAGAAAAAAAGATCAAATCTTTGGCGGGGGTTCTTCGATTTCATCTTCGTTTCGTGTACAGGAATTTCTGTTCTTTTCGGTTTTTTCCCCGTTTTCCCCCGTTCTGATTCGTGTTTTCTGGAGTTTTTTCCCGCTCCGGGAGGCGGTGTTCTAGGGTTTTTTGTAGAATGGTGACTTGATCGTTGGTCGAGGCTGATCGGGTTTGGGGTTTTGGTGGAGTGTTGGGCGGGGGTGGTGGGTGGGACTGGGTGATTGATGGCTGTGCCGCCGATTGCGGGGCATGGGTCGGGATCGGGGGCCGGCCATGGGTTTCAGCACTTGAGCTCACCGTTCGGGGATACGACGTACACGAAGGTGTTCGTTGGGGGATTGGCGTGGGAGACGCAGAGTGAGGCGTTGCGCCGTCACTTTGAGCAGTACGGGGACATACTCGAGGCGGTGGTGATCACGGACAAGAACACCGGCAGATCGAAGGGCTATGGTTTTGTGAGTACTCTATGTTGATGATGTTCAATTAGTTTATCTGTTTTTTTTTCAGTGTCGTTGTGTGGAATGGTAGTTGTCGGAGTGTGATTGTATTGGTTGCAATATAAATGTTACGTATTGGATGATATTAATAATTTGGGGGGTGAGAAAGTACTGGAAATGCTATGATCACATTTGTGGAAACAATGTTTCTTCATCATTTTATTTCGTTATGGGACATAGTTCCATCTGCCATCTATTTTACAATAGTTGTTCATTTGATTCTCTGATTTTTGATTATCTGATTTTTTTCCCAACAACTTTGAAATTATAGTTTGTTATAGTATGGCATGTTGTTGTCAAGGCGAGGTTTTATTAATTGCAATGAAAATGTAGTTGATCATACTATCCATTGGATTATTTATTATTTTTTGAATAAAATGATTCATTCTTAAATGGCATGTTTGTTCGCCAAAGTGGGATTGTATTAGTTGCAACATAAATGTAATGGCTCAGAAGAAGCTAGTGACTGACAGGTGGGGAGTGCCGGAATCATTCTTATCACCTTTTTCGCCAAAATGCTGCTTTTCCATTGATCTTGTAATGGAGTGTAGTGCCACAAGTTTGCCATTTATCCTATCATAAGTTGGACAGGACTTGGGGTATCCGGGTGCTTGTTACTTCAGGCTATCATTCGATAGTAAATTGTAATTGTGGATTTCTTTTACCTTGAAGATGACTGGGTTTTTTATTTTTATGGAGGGTTTAGGTGACTTTCCGTGATCATGAATCTGCGAGGAGAGCATGTGTTGATCCAAGTCCTGTAATTGATGGTCGGCGTGCTAACTGTAATTTGGCATCTCTTGGTCGCCCTCGCCCTCTCCCATTGTATGGTATGCTCTGTAGTTTACTTTGTGCAGTGATTGTATTATTTGATTCGTGGTTAGTAACTTAGTATTTCAGAGATTGTTGCCTTTTTTATTCTTAAGTAATGTATCTACTGTTACTTGCTTGGTTCAGTTTTTCATCAGCTCAATATTTGTGTTCTGCATTTAAAGTAAGCCTTTCTTGAAATTTTTTTTGTCAAAGTAATTAGTCACTTATCTTACTTATCAAATTAATTCTTAACAGTTCTTTGTGTGTTGCTTTATACAATATTGAACCTTCTTCGATGAACCACTTCTCTTTTGAGCAAATTCTTGATGAACATGTGAAAATAGTACTATGTAACAAGTAGACTGAAATTTAACAAATCCAAATGTAGTTATGAAGGTATGAGCTTACTTGTCATTTGTTCATTGTGGTACTTCTGTTTCCATTCATAATTTGGATGCTGATTGCTGTCAAAAGGCAAGGTGTTTATGCTGTTTGCTATCAAGGATTGGGTTATTAAGTTGATACCTCAAAATGATTGACATGTGAATAGTTGAGCGCTGCAATTATATGTGTCAGCTAGTCGTTTGTATTAGTGCATTCTTTGTTTGTCTTTGCTATATTGAATCTTAATCATCACAGTTTACTTTATAGTCAATAGCTTAGCATTTGGTTCAGTCTAAAGACTGTAAAATGCATATATGCTTGAGTGTTAGTGAAATCTGTTTTTTCACTTGAATTTGAGGTGCATAAGAATTTTTAGTTGCACTTACATGTAACTTATGTTGATCCCAAACTTGTTGAAGAGAGCAATTAGATATTGTACTTTCTATTGTTATTGAACTAATTTTCTCTCTTTTAATGTTAGTTTTCTCTTTAAAATATTCTGCTACATTGGTTGATACAGGCTAATATCAACTTGTGTTAACTATTGGTTTGAGAGTCATGGATATATTTTCACCATGTTTTATTACTTATCTGGATCAGGACGCTTGAGAACAAACCCGCCTAATTTTGGGAATCTACAAGGAGGTCCACGTGGGGCTTATGTTGGACCTCATTCTTATCATCAACCTGTTCCTTATGGCTATCAGCAAGGGTTTGTGTATCCTTCATATGGGTTAGTTAACTGACAATGATATAATCACTATTGTGGTCAATATTGAAATCGCACATCTTTTGTCCATCTATATTCAATATTCTTTAATCAAGCATTGTTTGGAATTAGCAGTCTCAATTGTACAATATTTTGGTATTGCCACTTTGAATTATTCATAAATGTGTTTGATGTGCAATCAACATTTACTTAGTTTTCACCCATGCAATTGATAAAGGATATCTGTTGAAATTATTTATTTTTTGTTTGATAAGGTGGATATTTTTTATTGTATATACCATAATTATCTGGTGTACAAGCCTGTAAAATTCTAGAATATGTCTCTTTTTGTTTTTCTTTGTTCTCCTCTTGTGTTGCACTCCAAAATGGTTCTGAATTTTAAATGTTTTCTGTTTCAGGTACCAAACTCTTGGGCCAGAATATGTCTATTCACAGGTTGAGTATATTGGGTTATAAATAGGCGGTCTTTTTTATGGATCCATGACTTCATGCAGATAGTTTCAATTATTATGTCAAACCTCCTGTATGTTGTTCATTGTAGGGTGTCTATAATCCATATATGGGGCAGCAGTATCTTCAAGTGTATGGCGTTCCTGGGGCTGTCAATACTATGTATCCTGTTGGTCAATTGGCACAGCCTCTTCCAAGTGGGCATAACTATCCCGGTTTCCAGGGTTATGCTTTGCCCAACCATCAAATTGTCCAACTAAGTGGGCCCAACATCAATAGTGTAACTGCTACACCCCCACTTACAATTCAAGCGCCATATCCTGCAGGTAATTTGCTTGTTTTAAGTGACTAAGCTTCTCTCTATGTTAAACTTACGATTGGAGTCTTTATTGTATGTAAATTTGAGATGATCAATTTATAGAATTTTTTTGTTCTGCCACTTTGAGCTGCAATTTAACAGACATGATCTTCTTTTCTTTGTTCATGGTATCTCTCTAGTGCTGGGACACTACTAGAGTAGAAACGCAACATATATTATGCTCTAATGTCGTGGTTTCTTTATTGGCATCTTGTTGCAATATATAATGTTGATCTCAAAGGTTATGAGATACACATTAGATAGAAAGCTTGAGAGTGAAATGAAATCTAATGCGCATACATGAAATCACATGCAACACACGATAATATGGTTAACAATTAGGGCTAGGCTCATGCATCAAAGGAGTAACCTAAATGTACTCGAGTTATGGAGGGCACTAAAGTACTAAACAAAACCGGTGGAGTTTCCCTATGACTAGAGTAAAGAGAAAATGTGCACACTCAATAACCTACTAAAAACAACTAGCGTAACAGTAAAGGCAAGAGGGAACTCGGTCATATGTGTGCAATAAACTACTTGTTATGTGCAAGGCTACTAAAAACAGTTGGCATAACAATAACCTACTGATCATGTGCAAGGCTATGGTTCATGACACAGATGACCGTGTTTTCTCTTGCCTTTATTGTTATGGCAGCTTCTTTTAGTAGGTTATTGAGTGTGCATGTTTCTCATTGCTCCAGTTACAGGGGAGACTTTTGCAGATTCTTTTTGTGTCGTAGTGTCCTTTGTAACTCCAAGTGCATTTAGGATGCTTTCTTGCTGCATGAGGCCAACCCTATAATTGTTGAGCATTTTATCCTGTGTTCTCTGTGCTTTCATGTATGCGCATTATACTTTATTTCACTCAGACCTTTTGTCTTATGACACCTCAAGTAGTTCGGACTTTCCTGTGGATAGTGTTTCATGTTAGTCAAGGTGTGATTTTTCCATGATTTAATACTTATCCAGTTTGGGTCTAAACCGATTTGGGATGTTACATGGTTAGGGGACTTGAGCAGTGGTAATTATTTTTCCTCATAGGTATGGTGTCGGCAGCGGTTCCTGCTCAGCCACAGTTTATTGTTCATGCCCAGTCTCCGCAATTTACACAGGGTAGCGGTTCAGATCAGACGACTGGTTGAGAAAGTTCAAGGCTGACTGTCTTGAGGTGTTTTGTTTTTCTTTACCTTCTATGCGTTTCATGCTAGATAAAGTTGGTGATCATGTCTTCTTCCTTGTTTAGGTAACCTTAGATTGCAGCAGGACTAAGAACGGCAAACTGCCATCAAGTGGTGGGCTCCGAATCTAGCCTTGCAAGTTGTCATCTTTGCATTCTAGAGGTAAAGGAAAAACTTACTTTTGTATGCAAAATGTGTCTAATGACCAGTCATTATAGATTAAATGTTCCAGTGGGCAACTCAATCTTGGTAATCATGTTTTACCAACATTGTATTCTAGGTTAAGCACACTAGATTTGGCTTTATGGGAATGATGATCTTATTGAATTTTTATAGAATCCAATATATATGACCCACTCCACAAGAGCTGTGAAAATTTTTAACCTGTAAATGGTCTCAAGTTACCAAGATTAGGTTTCTGAGTGCGACAAATTGTGTCAGCCCAATAACTGGTGAGTGCCAACATCACTATTGACTTTCATATTTGAGGCCGTAGGGAAACTATTGACTTTCATATTTGAGGCCTTAGGGAAACTATTGACTTCCATATTTAAGGCCTTATGACAAAATGTAGAGCTCATAAGAAACCAGACTAATTTTAAATATTTTGGTGGTTCATCTTGTCATGAATTTTATGTGCTGTGGTGGAGAGAGCAAAATTCGGGTTGGGCCCAAAATTGTATACCAATGGGTTTTTTGTTCTCTCTGCCCCATAGTGCTGTTAAGAAACTTCGGTGGGAGGAGAGGGATGATATGTCAATGTAAGGCCTTTGCTCAAGTTAAGGTGGTTGCTTATAGATATATTTATCTGATGATATGGCTACAATATAGTAATACTGGTCATTTAGGAAGTTACTTTAGAAACTAACTCATTTATACTAATGATTTATCAAAAACATCCGTTGGAAATATCATCATCACTTATTAAAGGCTGTGTTTATTCTAGAAGGCTTATAATATGATGTTTGTTGTATTTTGGATAGTAAACTTGCTAGCTAAACCTTTTATATGTTTGGTTAATCACTCTCCTTTTGGATTATCAATTTGAGTTTTACCCGCTAGTTTTGACATATTTTAGGCTATGCTATCTAACCTTCTTCCCATAACGTCGTGCAGGTCATCGTATGTTGTGGTCGCAAGGGAGATGAGTGTTGGATTGCAATCACTTTACTCATTAAAACGAGAGCATGGATTGCTCTTGTGCTCAACCGTTGCCAACTTTGTAAATTTTCCATTCACACAATAAACACATACAATATGCCCCAATGTCTGTGCCTGAAGCAATGGACTATGGGAATGTTTGGGTTTAGTGAATGTCGGAATTGGATTCTGGCATTTAACTGTCAATAAACCCTGCCTTTTTATCATAGTGAACTTGGGAAGAATGAAAAATTTGGTTCTCCCCAGGTGTATATTTACGTTGTAATTGTTGTACAGGTCAGTGTCTTATTGGTGTGATTTCCTTGAGCATGCATCATTTCTATTAGCCATCAGAACATCATTTGTCGGTTGAATTGGTGTGAATAGTTGTAATTTTTTTCCAGATATTTGCAAGTGTGGCATCTAGTAGCTAGAAAAATCAAAAAACCGTGTTTGTTTATTTTGATCACCACAATGTGGTTTATTCAATGTAATGTGTCAATGGTTTTATGGAGTTCCATTTCTCTGTGTACGCATATAAAATTTGTTGGTAGTTTATAAATGGACACAATTTTTATTTTTTATTTTTATTTATCTGATTGCTTAATCAAGATTAATGTAAGATTCATTTGATCCTAATGAATTTTCAGATTCACCAAATTCGCTCGGTGAAAAGAAAATTCAAATATCAATATACATGATTAAATAATTATTTTGTCAATCAAAGGCTTAATTTTTTTAATCATTAAGCGTAACTTTCTTAAGTAAATCCTTTTAAGTATTTATTGTATACTTAAGTGAGGATTTAATTAATTTTTTTATTTAAAAGAGTGAGCCTCTTTTCTTTTATCATTTACGCCGACGGACAAATGTTACTTTTTCTCTCGTCAAGTCAGTGACAAATTGATGGGATGATTGTTTGCGTTGACCTGCGTTGATTTTTTTGTAACGTGGGTCTTGTTTGTTTCCAAGAAGCAATCCAGGAGATGGGCTTCGACAGGAGATGGGCTTTGACTTCTTATTGGTCCGTAGGAGTGTGCTAATACGTAGTCCATGTTTAACTTTTTTTAAAGGAAATTATCATAAATAATTAAATTTTAACATTTTGCATCACAAATAACTTAATGTTAAATTAATATCAGATGTATCCTAATCTTAAATTTTTATTTCTCTTATAGTTTAAAAATATTTTACTTATAATTTTTATTTTATTGACTTAAATACCTTTAATCTAATTTTAAATTTTCTCGGATATATATTTTTTGTGTTTTATATAATAAATAATATTTTTAAAATATTCATAATAAAAATTATTAAATTAAAACAAACATTTTAAAATAATAATCATTTTCCTTATTGTATCCTTTTTCTCTTGGATAGATGATTGGTGCTTCAATCAGGTTGCCACCTATTCAATGGCTTGTGGAGATAAAATCTGACGCTGAGCAATTTCATTTTAAAGTTTCAACTTTGCTCTTGCATGGGGGCAAGATTGTAGAAGCAGTTTCGTGGTTTTGGAAGCACATTTCATCTTACAAAAAACTCACTGGACCAGATGAAGCTGTATTTCTTCACTGGGAATGGGTGGGCAAGCAGTTCTTGGTGTTTGCTGAGTTACTAGAGACCAGCTCTGCTTCTATTTTAAGTTCTGGATCTTCATCTGTGGAGGGGCAATTATCTGAATGGGAGTTTAGACCAGCTTTCTTCTATCAGGTTGCCTACTTTTTTGTCTTTGTCATTGGTGGTGTTGGAAGTGGAAGCCACTTGTTTGTCTTTTGATCCCTGTGTATGGTTTTCAGTTGGCACCAAGCTATTTGAGTGACAAGAAGAGATATCTAGATCTTGCTTTATCCTTTTCACCAACATTTGGGGATCTGAACTTAAGTGCAGATGACAGCAGATCCGTGTCTGTCGTTCCGTCTGCTTTTGTACGCCAGTTTGTGCTTGTGTTTGAACACGATGAAGAAATTATTATGCAAGTGTATGTGCTCACACTTCCTCACTTTTCAAGGTTTGGTTTTTATAGTTTCATTTTTAAATTCTAATGCTGCCACCATCATGTGGAAAGTGCAGGATTACTGACGAGGAGTATTTGGTTTATGCCCTTTCATAAGCAGAACGGTCTCAGGATTCATACGAAGTCATTGCTCTTCTTAAGAAGTCTTTGAAGCATATGATGCTTTTAAATCTCAGAGGTTTCCTGCCTACTGCCGCAACCAGATGGCCAGAGAATACTTTTTGGCTGGGGACCCAAACAATGCAAAACGGATATTTATCAACATTGCAGATGTCTACAGGAAAGAAGGCTGGCTTGTACTGCTGTGGGAGGTCTTGGGTTATCTTCGTGATCGCTCCAAAAAATTAGGGTTGGCTAGAGATTTATTTGAGTATTCTCTTGAATAGTTACTGGTGTTGGAATGGATCCATTCAACATAAAGGGGGATTATGGTCCTGCTGGTATTCCTAGTCTTCAAGAGAGAGAGAATATCCAGAAGGAAGTTTTTGCATTCATAAACGGGGATCTCAAGTTGGATTCAAGTCTAGATGAATCTAGACTCAACGATGTTGGGGATCAGCCTTTTCATCTTGAAATAGATCTGTCAGCCCATTAAGGGCATCACTTCTTGTAGCTGTTGCTTTCCATGATCAAGCTGTAAAGCCACATTCTTCTATCTTCATCACTTTGTCCCTTTTATCACAGTTACCTCTTGCAGTTGAGATTGATCAGTTAGAAGTGCAATTCAATCAATCTTCCTGTAATTTCATCATTAATAAAGTATACAGTGATGACCGTGGCCAAAGAGTGGTTTCTGTTCAGGATCTAACTCTATGTACAGACAAGTGGATGCAACTAACTTGTGACATTGTATCAGGTGGTCAATTTCGTTCTCAATGTTTGTTTGTTTTTTATTTAACTTCTCTTCACCAATATGATACATTGTATGTTTGACGCAGGCCAAAGTGGAAAGCTTGAATGCCTTTCAGTAACCGCAAAAATTGGAAAATATGTTGTTATTTGTTGCAGAGCTGAAAGCCCTGCGTCAATGGAGGATCTTCCACTTTGGAAGTTTGAGGATAGAGTCGAATCTTTCCCTTACAAGGATTCATGTCTTTCATTAATTGTTCAAAAGGTTGTTCAGGTTGAAGAGCCTGATCCCCTAGTGGATCTTTCTTTACATTCTTATGGTCCTGCTCTTGTTGGAGAAGTTTTTCCTGTCACAGTTACACTTACTTCAAGGGGACACCAAATTCATTCTAGAGAGCTGAAGATCAACCTTGTTGATTGTAGAGGAGGTGGCCTGGTTAGTCCAAGAGATTCTGAATCCTTCACTTCTGACATTCTTCATGTTCAACTGCTCGGTATTTCTGGCTTAGATGAAGAAACTGAATCTATATCAGATACAGAGCATTTGAAAAAAACCCAGCTATCATTTGGCCTTTTTATCTGTTCCCTTTGTAGACGAGGGGGATGCATGGTCTTGCAAGCTTGAAATCCGTTGGCATAGACCCAAGTTGGTCATGCTATATGTGTCACTGGGCTACTCATCAGATAAGGAGGCTACTGTTCAAAGGATTAATGTCCATAAAAGTTTACAAATTGAAGGCAAAACTCCTCTTCATGTTAGCCATAGATTGCTAATTCCATACCGGAAAGAGCCCTTGTTGCTTTCAAAGTTTTAACCATCTGTTGCTTTGGGACAGTTGGATTCACTTGCTTTGGATGAAACTAGTGTTCTTATTATTAGTGCCTAAAATCTAACTGAGGTGCCAATGTGGTTAATATCAATATTCTTTGATGTTGAAAGCTTAAATGGAGACAATGATGAGTGGTTGATTGTGCACCCTTCTGATGAAGTGTCCGCTGATCTTACTCTTCTTGTCGCAGGTGAAGAATACAAACATGTATACTTCATCATTCCAAAAGCAGTTACACCAAGATTTGAGATTGGAACTGTACATTTTAAGTGGTCTAGAGATAAATCTTGTGGTGTTGGGAATGCTGCGGAAATGAGAACAAAATATAAGGTTCCTGATGTGAATGTAGAAAAGGCACCATGTGTGGTGTGCTTGGAATGCCCATCTCATGCCACGTTATGTATTCCATTTTTGTTTCTTGTGAGGATCCGGAATCAGACCAGTTTGCTTCAAGAGATTACATATTCGTTGACAGACTCGCAAAGTTTTGTGTTATGTGGGCCTCATAAGGGCAGCACTGCTATTTTACCAAATTCAGAAGCTGTCCTCAGTTACAATCTTGTGTCTCTAACCTCAGGCCAACAACAGTTGCCGCGAGTCACAATTAATTCAGAAAGGTATTCAGCTAGGCTTCACCCATCTGTTGCAGCATCCTCAGTTTTTGTCTTCCCATCTCAACTTCATATTGAGATGAGTGAGGATGCTGGGTCCAAAGGGTAGGATGCAAGAAGCAATCAATCTAAGTTAACAGTTTAAAATTCGATGATCATTTCTGATAGGCGTATTTTGGAGGAGCAGAGGATCCAAACTGTTGTACCTTTTACATTATTTGATGGATGAAGAACGAAATTGCCCATTGGTTGGGGAAAAGCTGTTGGTCAGTGCAACAACCTGTTCACTCCAAAATAATGTGGGCCATGTATTCGTCTATTCTCATGCTCATTCTTTATTGTGGCATTCAAGCCTGGTTGAAATGTGGATTATAACATTGGCAGGGAACTTTGATTTAACTGTTCAGGTTTAAGGCAGGGATGTGGACTTGCTCATCTCTGGATCGTCTTATGATGAATAATTCTTATGACCCGTAAAGTGACTTACCAAGTTGACCTTTTGTATGAAGTGAGGCTCAGGTTTGGTACAGGTCTTGCTTGTCTTCCCTCTGCCAATTTATGTATGACTGAGTTAACTGTGGTCTTGTTACAGTTTCTCTTCTCCAGTTCTCCTTTCAGCTTCTTGGCTTCAGCCTTTTATTCTGCTTCAACCTTTTATTCATAAATTGAAGCTTTGATCAGTACACTTTTTTGGCCTTATGGCAGCAAATCTTTTTATCTCAGGTGGTGGAAATTATTTAGTCGTATGAAGTGGAAAGGAGCATCAATTAAGTTTTTCTTTTTACTAGGCAACAATTTATTTTTTGTACCATTTAGATGATTGAAAACTGCCTTATTGAAGCGCTGACCCTTTAAAGGGGGTGTTAGTGAAACTGAAAATCTCATTTGCATCCGTGAACTTTAGTCATAAATTTACATTACTTAGTGAAATTAATTTTTTAAAGTATGAATTGTATTCACACATATTTATATGATTTATAATCTCACAAGCCAGTTAATCACATTACATATTTTTTACCCTTATCAATTAGTTTGTAGGCTAAAAAACAAAAGATAAAAAAGATTTATACAAAACTCATAACTTATATCCACTAATATGTACAATTTTATTCCTAATAGATTAAGAGTGAAATATTATTCATGTTATCAATTTATTTTAATAATATAAATTAGATTCATAATTTTACTAACCCTCCTAAATGGTTCATGTTTGTGAATTAGATTGTGAAAGTAATCTGGGTAAATTGTTATAGAGGATTCATTGATATGGGCAGTACATGTGCCCTGATATTGCTTCCCTTGTGCCATAGTAGCTTGTAAGGTATGAAATCACAAATAGAAGTTACTGTTTATGCATTATTGTATGGCAGATAACTATATAAGTTAGATTTTGTGGAAATATTATCAATCTAATGTTGACATTAGGTGTTAAAAAGATGATATTATTAGAAGAAAAAGTAGAACCATAGCCCGCTATAACCAAGTTCAAGTGTGGGATCGCGCAGATACATATCTATTTGTTCTTTTCCTTTCTTAAACTTCATTATCTTCTTCATGAATAGGTCCATCTTTTCTGATCCCACAATTGAATTAGTCTATCCATCTTTACAACATTGACAGTAAGCTCTCGGTTGGTGCACCAAACATGGTGCGTGACCAGTGCCAATTAATTGGCATAGCACTTGTTTGATCCATTTTCAAATGCTATTCCGTCACTAGCAGGGCCTTCTTCACTTTTATTTTTGATGAAGACAATCCCCTACACCAACACACGCCCAACCCACACTCGCAATACCCACTCACTCACACGAGGTCTTGACACCACCACCCCCACCCCCCTCCTACCCAACTCACCCAACTCATGGATTGATAGCCGCTGTACCATCAGCCAATATCTACTACAAAGTTTTTTATCAGAAAAAAAAGAGGATTTTATTGATCTTGTTAATTGGTAGGAAAATCAAAATAAATTAGAATGAAAAATAAATTTTAATTAAAATATTAAAATTAGCCTTAAAAAAAATAGTAAGGGGGATGGCCCCCCATAGCGGGGCCAGCAGGATGACTAAAGATGAAAAAAAAAAAAAAAACTGCTCCCAGCTGACAGTAGAATGGAGGGCGGATGAATTTTGATCACCCCCCAAGGCTGCCCCTCAAGAAAAATGATTCTTTTTAGTTTTTTTTAAAAATTACCTTAAGGGTAGTATTGATATTTTAATTAATTTTTTCTATTTCTCTTAATTTATTTCAATTTTCCGACCAATTATTAATATTAATAAAAATCTTCTATTTTCTGGTAAAAAACTCTAAACTTTTAAACAACAAAATATTATTAGTACGTTGGAGAGCCTATTGATGCAAATTTACAAAACGAACCCAAGACTATTCAATATTCTTATGGGGAAATAAGGAAAAGGGGTCTTCAATATCCGAGAAAATCAAAACAACTCTGAACTAATTGCTTTGTTTATCAGTTTCGAAAGGGAAAAGAATGAGCAGCTGTACTCACTGACCCAATAATGCAGAGGTGCTGGCTTATCTTCTTCCATTGAAAATATTTGATTATTGTCCTTCAAATGTCAAGGCAATGGGGGGTGCAAGGAGAAGACAAGATATGATTAACAATTAGGACAGATTTCTCCATATTATTGTTGATAAATTTTTTTTTTCTTTTAATCCAGCTGGTAGTGAGAAGAAAAACAGTGGAAAAAGTTGGCCACCATTTGTCTCCTCTGTCTTTTTCCTTTAACTCATGCTAAGATTCTCTCTACTTAAATCTTATCATAAACCAAACCCATAAATCTTGTGGTCCTCAGCATTTGGTTTTTAGTGATTTGGACCATTAACTCCCCAATCTCATAATCAATATTTGGCTTTATTTTTTTTCTTTTCCGTCTTTTACGTCACTGATTAGCATATTGAGCAAGTACATAACCCAGACAGGTATTTCTTCCTGTGGGGTCTATGGTAGGTGCAGTGTATAATTTTAAAGAGTTTTTTTAAATGGGTTTTGAGCACTACTTTATTGGTTATATCGAAATTATTTGGAGGCACATGATATTAATAAAATTAAGCATCGTGTTTTTATTATAATTAATAATTCCATCATCAAGGGTTCTTATTTTTTACTTGTAAAATTTATAACCCAAATTAATTTCGACCAGCAAAGCAATTATGTCTTAAAAATAATTTATAAAGCTTTAAGGATCTAGTTATGTTAAAAAAATATGAACTTATTTTAGTATTATTTTCGAGGGCCTATATTACTCCAAAGGCAAAAGTTTTTCGAAGCTTATATACTAATTAATGGCCCATAATATAAAAAATGACGTAAGATTATAATAGGTTTAATGTGGTCTATATAAAATTATTCATATTAAATTTTAAATAGACCTTGCTTACGTGAGTTTTACTAAAGACAAAGTCATCGGTAACTAATAAATAATATAGAATAGATTTATGTGAGATAGCATATATTTATTGATTTTTAGTGAAAAAAATACAAATAAACGCGTTGGCTTTTTTCAAACTAAGAACTCGTCCAAGACTACCCCGTGTGGGGCCCTATTAATATCTGTTTTTTATTCAACATTATTTTTTGCAACTATTAAACTACAAAGTTATTTCTTTTATTTTACATTATTTTTTATTATTGTCAAATAATGTCAAAATTTATTTAAATATATTGTTGTTTGTCGAGTGTAATGTCATAAATTATGAAAATTTTTAATTTAGTCACATATTTAATACTTATTAAAATAAAATTATATTTATAAATAAAAATAAACTATAAAATTTTAATTTAATTAATTATTTTTAAAGAAATATTTTAGTTAATTAATTTACCGTTAAGTTACTATAGTAAATAGTGGATTATGAAAATTTTAACTTAATATCACATCTAATATTTATTAAAATTAAAATTTATTTATAAATAAAAATAAATTATATATTTTTAATTTAATTAATTATTTTTAAAAAAAATAATTTAACGTATTATTACATGAACACTTTGGGCGACCATAATGCTTAGCGGGGCCCGGGAGAGATGACATAGTGGGCCAGTCGAGGAGACACAGTTACCCTCTGACACCTGTTATTGGTCCTCTGCAGGTGTATCCCATAACAATCTTTTAGAGAGTTTTAGATTCACAATTTCTCCATTGCTTCCTTTCTATGTCAGCAATATTTTTTTAAAAATATTTCTCTTTGTAATTAATTAGTAGAGCTGCCACAAAAGAAAAGTTATATTAATTTGTTTTTTTTTAAAAAAAATTTAGTTCATTTATAATTTAATTATTCAATTCTCTCTTATATAAAAAAGTATTTGTCTTTGTTTGTAATTCACTTATTTATGGTTAAACATCACTGGTTTTTTGTTTTCTAATTTCTTTTATTCATTATTCTATTTTTCTTTATATTTTTTTATCTTTTATTATTTACACCACATTTTTTTTAAATTTTTCTCTTTCTATTACTCCCAAAGTTTGTTTTGGTTTTGCATAAAACATGTTTATTTTTTGTATTGGATGCTTAGCCACGTGTTTTATACTTATTTATTAATGATTTTTCTGATTAAAATTGTTGTCTTTTTTCTTATATGTTAATTTAAATTATGATATTTTTCCTTTACCAAAATCATTTTAATTTCTATTATTTTAAAGATGCATATACGTACAAGAACAGTGAACTTCTAATGGGTTAAATATCTTAAGAAAAGATTTATATCGATAAATTATAATTAATGATATATAAACGGGATATAAGAAGAACAGACGTGAATAAAAATTATAAAAATAGTTGGAAAATAGACAATAACTGATTGTTTATGGGTGAAATAAGTATGAGACATTTTGTGATTCTTTTAGCATTTATTTATTTATTTAATAATTTTTCATATTAAGATTATTTTATCTTTTAAATATAAATTATTTTAGATCGTGATATTTTTTCCCGGGTATATATTTTTTCTGAAGATAAAAAATAGTTAACTTTTATAATATAAGCACTTTTATGATATTTTAAGCTTATCATTCGGTTAAATTAATGTAATTTTAAATATTTAATATTAAAAATTAAAAAATTAAAAATTTTATATATTTAATAAATAATATTATTTTATTTATTAAAACTTAATCTGAGGTTTATAACTAATTAATTTTAATAAATTCAGCACTAAAACCTAAAACTTTAGTGGGCAGAGCCGCAGAGAAACTTGGTAAGTGTCTTTTTTTGTTAATAATTAATTTGAAAATGAAAGAAACCCAAAATAAAAATAATAAAAAGCATTGAAATTTCATAATTTCAGGAGCAGGGTAGCAGCTAGAATCTCTTGCTCCTCCTCTCCTTCCCCCTTCCCCTCCCAAATCTCTCCCCCGTCCCCATCTCCGACTTCTCCCCGTTTTTCCTCCAGGTTCGCCATTTTTTCCGCGATTTTTCCCATTTTTTTCCGCCAGAAATTATTGCGAAAAATGTCGGCTTTTGGTGCAAAAAAATATTGCAAGTTTTTTTTTTTTAAGTTTTAATTTTTCCGTTCCTTCTTGATCTCGTGTTTTTTAGTAGCGCACTGTTTTTGTTTTTGTTTTTGTTTTTGTTTTTTCATCAAGATGATTTTTTTGACTGCAGTAGGTTTTTTCAAGTTCTTAGCTCTGTAAAAGTAGATCTCTTCAAATGCAATGTTTTGGTGTTTCTCTTCCACAAATCGTGCTTGTGCTGCTGTGAGCGACGCAACTTTACCCGTTTCCGGGTTTTGTTTAGGGTTTAGAATGCTGTGGTTGGCAAGGTGTTGCACTGTACGTGATCACTCTAGCTTTGCTGTTGTTTTGGGTTCCTGTTCTTGTTTGGATACTGGTTGTGCAGCTTGTGGTTGAGTCGTGGAGTGTTGGGTGGTCTCAGGATTTGGAAAAGGCTTCGATCTTTGTATGATTTTTGGAGTTGTGGGGGGTGGTGATTCTCGGTGTTGTTCCGTTGTTGCAGGAGCATGTCTGGTAGGGAATCGTTTGGGATTGGGCTAGAGACGAGCGGGCTTCACCCCCAGACCACAGCCATGCAGACCATGAGGCTGGCCTATAGCGCCGAGGGGACGCCGGTGTACAAGCCCGTCACGGCGCCCACTCCCCAGTATTCTTCGGCTGCTGGTATCACCACCACCACTGGCGGCACCGGCGGCGCCGGCGGCGGTGCGGTTGTTGGAAGCAACGATGCGTCCCCCACAACTGGGATTGTGCCGCATGGGGCGAATGCGGGAGTTGGGGACGAGGTGAAGAGGAAGCGGGGGAGGCCTCGGAAGTATGGGCTGGACGGTGCCATGGCGCTCGGGCGGTCGCCTGTGTCGCCGGCGGGGTCGACGCCGATTGGTGCGTCGATGAAGAAGGCGAGGGGTAGGCCGCCCGGCTCTGGGAAGAAACAGCAGATGGCTGCTTTAGGTATTTCTTACATCATGGATGTATTGGTTATTGGTTTGTTGTGGCATTTGGAAGAGTTGTTCTTTCTCCTTTTTTTATTACGTTGTTAGTAGGGTGATGGTGGGTGATGAGTTCTGGTTTTTGAGCGGGTAGTTTGGTGGTCGGGCAGTTGGTAGAGATGACCAACCCCTTCAAAGGAGATATATGCTTTTCTTGATATTTTGCTAATTTGTTTTACTTTATATTGCGTTTGTTAATACTTGTTTCAGAACTTGACTTGTATGCCCTTTGATTGATAATGCAAATTGTGGATTTTAATTGGCAGCTCTTTTTTCTTTTTCAATGGATTTTAATTAGGAAGCACATAATCTTTTATCTAATGGAAGATACATGTTGGGAAGGGTTTTTTTAATTTTTTTTTAAAAATTATTTGGAGTCCTCAATGGATTATTTGTGGTCCTCAATAGATTAATAGAAACAGGATAATCTTTTAGGGAAGTTAAGTTCTGTCTTGTTTGGTTTATTGTGAAATCACGGTTCAGAGTTCAGACCTTATTAGCGATCATTGCGTTCAATTTATAACTTCTTGATAGACTGTTAGGGGCTACTCTGTTCAATGTTGTAACTCGTTAATAATATGTTTGTTATGGCTGTAATGGACTGAATATGAACATTTGGAAATAGTTGCGCAATGAAGTTTTAACTTTCATTGTTTTATTAATGAATGTTAGGATCTGCTGGAGTTGGCTTTACCCCTCACGTGATTACTGTTAAAGTGGGCGAGGTATGTGGCATGATATGTTTTTCTCATTTTCATTTTTAGGATTAGTTTAATATGGCTGGTACAGGTTCTAGTTATTACTATGCTTTAGGTATGTGTGCCTGGAAATTGAATGTGAAAATTTTGCTACTGTCATGCGGTCGTTTCTTGTTAAACTTCATTTGTTATCAATTAAAAACCGCATTTAGCAAAAATCCACTTTATTATATTTAGCCACAAGCTGTTTATCTATGTTATCCACAACAATGTAAAAGGATGACATATTTGTAATTATATTAAGAATCATGTTTTAACATACTATTATTATTTCTGACTTTGAATAATACATGAGAAAACCGTAAAATAATTGGGGTAAGTAGTAAATTATGGTAAGTTTTCCTTTGTTTTGGTATAATAAGATAATAAGATTAGCTGATCTGTCTGCTATGAGGATTTGCAATTGATCTTTGCAAACCTCTTTTTTAATAATCTTGGCATTAGTACAAGATTTGCGAACATTATATTGAATGATTAGGTCTTGTGCAATGCAGATTCCCAAATGTGGTTGTAAAAAGATATGATTTACAATTTTGTAATCTTTTGGTATTGGATAAGAAAGAACCTGGACGAGGTTATCCAACAGGATATGGACTTTGACAATTTGAGTTTTGATCTGTTGTATGATTGAGTAAAATATCAGGGATAAAGTGGAAGGATAAGAACTTTTTTAAACATTGTTCCATTGTAAGAGTTAGTATAAGTGGTACTCAAGTGCTCTTTTGAATTAATAATGGGGTGGAAACAAATAAAAGCATTTTAAAAACAGCTTTTTAATGAATTTTCTGTCATAATTTGATTTTTAATTTTTTTTTCAAAGTGTATAATAAGTATTTCAATGTTTCAGAGCATGAATTGCTTTTGGACTATTCAATAATGTTGCTATGTCAAATCTATCTAACAAATGCAACAATTAACTACATATTGCATAAGCTACTTGAAAAGGCATTTTTGGATGTGCCACTTTTACTTTGCTTGGATGCTATTCAGTAATTTATAAGTTATTATTTCTGGTAAATGTGTTTTAGGATGTATCTTCAAAGATAATGTCATTCTCTCAAAATGGGCCTAGGGCTATCTGCATTCTTTCTGCAAATGGCGCTTTATCTAATGTTACACTTCGTCAGGCAGCAACATCTGGCACTGTAACTTATGAGGTTCGCTAAACTTCTTGCTGAAACTTTTATTCAGAATTTTCCATTGAAGCTAGCCATTGGGGCTGTCAGTGGTAACTACTTTAGCAACTTTAGCGAGAAAAATGTTTAATATGAGTGCATGGAAAACATAAATAGCTCATTAAAGATTAAATATAGTGTACAGTCTGTGACTACAATTGGAGGAGTGCCATCAGCCAATCAGATATTTAAAAGGCAGTATGGCAGAATAAATTAAGCATGAGATACAGGAGGGGAGATCTTTTTGTCACCATGTTTTCCTCTTTGAAGTGATAATTTGTGGTGGGTTGCTTGGGTCGAGCCTGTTTGATAGATCTTTGTAAGATAACTCTGATTTAGTTGAATGAATTCAGGAATAACAAAACATGTTGTGCGTCTGTTGATTTTTTTGGTATGTTTAAAAAGAGGAGTCGATGGGGTAATGTGAATCATTTTATTCCATAACCTGACTGAATTTGCTTGGTTTATGCTTCAAAATGAGTTTATGGAATGCTATTTATTTTCTTGAATCTAATGGAAGGCATGCCAGATGAATTAATTGGTTCTCCAATTTGTTGATCTTTTGGTGAGTTTGGTTCACGTAATTTAGAGAGTCATCTTTAGTTTTGCCTTGGTTAAGAGTTAACATATTACTTTTTAACAGGGAAGATTTGAAATTCTTTCCCTTTCTGGCTCATTTTTGTTAACCGAGAGTGGAGGTCAACGCAGTCGAACAGGTGGTCTGAGTGTATCATTAGCCGGTTCAGATGGACGAGTTTTGGGTGGTGGAGTAGCAGGACTTTTGACGGCAGCATCTCCTGTCCAGGTCAGTCTAATTGTGCTTTTATGAGTGCATTATATGTCTATAGTTTGTCTGCGAGGCAAAGTTAGAAGCACAATGTAAGCAAGGATAAGTTAAGTTTATTTGCAAGGTTGACAAATCAAGCATTTTGTACCTCTTTTATGAAATTGTGATAATTGCCTGCTTATTTAAATGGAATGTCCTACACTCGAATCTAGCTGCAGATGCCTTTGCTTCAATAAAGGTTTGTCAACTATTAATACTTTCTTATGTCAATATTGCATTATTATATCCAATCTTTTTCATGCATTTATATAGAGGCAAACTGAACTTTCTCATATGCAGCTTTGTGACGGAGGATGACAATGTTAATATACCTTATTCGATGATGCTCTTATTTGATAATCTGAAGAGGCATATAATGATGATTATATGAAAAATTTTGCCATTTTCTTCTCTTGAAGGTTTCATCTGGAGGGGGGCATCTGACATGAAAACATAGCTTTTTTTGCCAGGGTTTTGTGTCGATTTATTTTAATGTCGAAGGAAATATTCGAATAGTATAAAAATTCTTGCAGTTGGCAACTTAGTTGGGATAAGGTGTGATGTGATGATGATAATGACGAAACTGAATGCTGCCTGGTACAGGTGGTTGTTGGCAGTTTTATTGCTGAAGGGCGTAAAGAGTCAAAATCTTACATTTCATCAGATCCTTCATCTTTGCAGCCCAAGGGCGTCCCATGCGGGGGAATACGGGAGCCGTAAGTCCTCCATCTCGCGGAACGCTGAGTGAATCTTCCGGTGGAGCTGGAAGCCCATTGAACCAGAGTACAGGAGCTTGCAACAACAATAATAGTAACAATAACCCTCTTAGCTTCGGTAATATGCCATGGAAGTAGCGCAAGCTCTTGGGAACTTCTAGTCTAGTTCTAGTTTAGGTGGACGAGTACCTTGTTTAGTTTAACTTATGAGAAGAAATAGCTGGGTGCGGATGGCGTTGAAGATGACTTCGGCATGTTGTACATGAGCCGTATCATCGACTACGCTACAAAAAAGTCTAAATTGTTTAGGGACTGAAGTAATTGTTGGAATCAGGGTGATGTTGTTTTCTTGTAATGAAGTTATTTAACATTGAACATTAAGTGTTTCTATTCCTCTTGTAGATTACCATCCTGATTGATTGGATATGTGGTCTTCTGAAATTTGTTAATTGGTAATTCTTGGCCCAGTGATTTAGCATTTGATTCAGCTTCCTCGTACTCAAATGTGCAAAGCAGAAACTTGATGATACAATCTCTCATAATTGTATGGCTTTGGATTTAACTTTACGCAAACATGACCTTCACCTGCCAATTTCCAATCAAGAACATGCAAAATATCAAATGACAACATGGATACATCTTTCAGGGGGCTGCACCCGGGAAGGAAGATAACTCGTGAGAATGTACACATTACAAAATGACTTGAGGTCTACACTTATGAAACAGCTCATCCCCATTCTCAAAACATTAACATGTATGATGTTGCAAGTTTAGAACTGCTTGCCTTCAAATGTCTGGCTAAACTGCCAGTTTGAAGGAGATACCCCATAAGAAGTGATTGTTCTACCACTCCTGGTAGTGACTGCAAATGACAGAGGTTGGCCAGTGAGTTGGGCATTGCATTGCCAAGTCTGTCCTCAGTTTCTTCCCAATTGCATCCATCTTGTTCTTGATCCTTTCACTTTGGCAGCTATCACTTCTCGATCCGATCCTACATTGCTTATTAAAGCTTGGAAGAAGTGTGAACTACCGCTTATAGTGAACCTGATGCCTCCATTCTTAACGCAGTTCACTCTGCAAGCATGAAACCACAACAATAAGGTGAAGATATTATTTCATATGTGAAAAATAGAAATATATAAATGAAACTTGATAAACCAGGGGAAGTGTAATACATAACGTAAGCTGGTTTTAGCACCTAACAAACAATAAGTGAAGATGCAGAAAATGAAGAGAAGACTGAGCATGCAATTGTCAGATCCTTAATAAGATAAAAGACAGGAAGCTAAATAATTAAATGAGACTTCAGAAAATTCCAGGAATCTTATCAATCAAACATTATGGTCATTATCAGACAAAGAAAGACTTCATATCTTTTCTATCATCATCATCTACACCTTATCTCACGGCTACTTTGAAATGGGTTTCGTGTCACCAATTAAACATTTTCACATTGAAATCAGAGGGATCAAACTGATGAACCAAAGGGGGAATTTTTAGGTTCAATGCCCATTCTTAGCACTTAAGGGGATGAAAGAAGGGAAGCTAAACAGGATTAGAAGATTAGACACCATTGTCAGCACATAAACTCTTCAATAATCATACAAAACAAACTATGGATAGACTGCAGCATCAAACTATAAATCAATAGCAATAAACAATAAAGTTACTCAGTATCCTGAGGTATTCATATGCCATCTATCTGCACAAAGCCCTAAACCCTTAAAACAACCTTCTGTATTGAACTGGTACAATGTCAGCTCTCATCTCTGCTATCCCTCCAAAGGCAGCTTCAGACATCTCAAAATGCTCCATGGGATAGTTATACCAACCACGATACTCTGTTGGGAGACCATAGTTTGGGTGGCAAAAATCTGTAGCAGTCAAGATAACCGAAGGGCTCCCAGGCAAGCACCAAAGAATGTGGTCTATACATCTCACCTCAAAGCAAGCCCTACATGTGCTCCCTCTATTGAACAAATCTGTGCTCAACGCAGCACTGTATCTTCCATAACTTGCCCTGTGAAGGTCCCCATAGCCGCAAGCTCCTTCTGAAATAGACCATAAACCCATTACTCTTTTACCTTTCTCTATTAGATTCTCAATAGCTAAAAAACTGCAAAAAGAAACCACCATTTATCATTTGATACAAGATGAAAGCTCCTTGCTTGTCTGTTCGAAGTGTATAAGCTAAAAATGACTCACCGATTACAATAGACGCGTTTGTTTCCTTGGAGTATGTTACAGTAGCCGACCTCCACTCTTCCTCAACGGCCCCGTCCATTGGAAGCTAACCAAGATCAAATAAACCAAGACACATCCAGAGAAAGCCATAGCCGGTGAAAGAAACATCACAGCAGTGGCTCTAGCAGCCTTGCTACACTTTTGCCTTTGCTTGTGGCAGTACAAAGGAAGAAGACGCTTTGGTTGATGGAGCTCATTGGGATTGTTTTAAGGACGAAAAGAACCTCCTCTTCGGAACAAAATGACTTGGGTCTCCTTCATTCCCCACAAATGAGCGGGAAAATGGGTAGTTGAAGAAACGGATGGTCTTTTTATTTCCCTTCTATAGTGTACAAACTACAAAGTAAGTCCAAGTCGAGGCTAGGTGCCTTTTCTAGCCGCTGCGTGTCTTCCTCCTTCTACCTTGCTGGGCTCACCCCCTTTCATCTTGCAGGTTGGCAATAAGGGCAGCTTCACCACCCTTCCCCTCTCCTCCTCCTCACTAAAGCCAACCACCTTATCCTTGCAAGTAAAGATTTCCAATCTACCCGCAGACATGCTGAAGAGATTCTAGCAGATGAGCATGCGTAACGCACTGCCCACACCCAACCGCTTCTCCACAACGGCAGTTAAGGAAGTAAATGAAGAGGAGTCCATTGCATGGAAGGGTCACCTTCTGGGCAAACTCTTCCCCCCGTTCAATAGCGCCTTCAATGCAATAAAGACTGCAATAGAGAAGGCACCATACATAAGACAATAAAGACTGTGCAGTTATCCTGCTCAGAGATCAAAAGATACTCATCAAACTCCAAAACAAGATAGACGGAGAAAGAGCTCTACAGAAACAGCCTGTTATCATTTACAACTCCCCGCTAGTTTTCACTCAGTGGGATCACGTGGGAAAAGCCTGTGATATTGAGCCAACGACTACATGATGTGGGTAACCCTATTCCAATTTATACTTCCCAGCAGTGGTTGAGGATCTGTTAGAAAATCTTGAAAAATTAATCCCTCTCTCTCGCAGGAAACTCATTACCGTTGAAAATAATGAAGCAAGGGGGTACGTACAGAGACACATCTCCATGACCCACCGGGCTTCCCCAAAGTTATTGACCTCAGGTTCTAAAACACAAAAAATATGAGGCAGCAATGAACTTAGTGAAAAAACTTGAGATGATATATGATGATAGAGAGGCTGTCTGGTTTTAACCAGACTCGCCAGCCTAGTTAGAGATGATGTAAAAAGAGTGTGATATTGTCTATGACTCACAGGAGGTTCAATAATTCCTTGATTGGGTTGATTGGGCCGATGTGCAAAAATACTGCTTTAGTGAATACACCCAAAGAAGCATCATGCCAAATGTTGTTGACATCTTCCCCCCGAACTGGTTGAGGATGATGACCCCTTTGTCGCTATTGATGCCTACCCAAACAATGCAGTCACGATACAGCAGACCCCTACCACTGCAACTTGCAAATCTATTCCATTGACATAGTGATCGAACGTCCATCTGATGAGGATGTGGCAGAGAAGGAGGTTGATGCACCCCAAATACCACCATGCAAGGTGGTTCTTTTGAGTATGTATGCCTTCCACTCTTCTTCGCTTTTTGCTCTCTCTGGCTTTTCCTCTTCCTGTTAGTTCCTTCTCCAACTCTTGCCAATGAACAATTTAATTTTTTATTTTGGAACTATCATGGTATCGGTCAAGACTCCTTCACCCTCGATCTCTGCCTCCTCCTCTTCCTTTGCGAGACTCTGGATCAAAGCACCCAACACCCCCTGGCTATATCAAACAAATTCTTAGGAACTTCAACACCTGTCTTGATCCTGGTGTTGGCCAATCTGCAGGCCTCCCTTAGTCGCACTTGTTTCCATCACCATCGTAGGGTTTAACTTGAGCTGCATTTGGGGCTCCCTTATTTTAAAATATCTTGATCCCCCTTCTTTTTTTGTGCAATATGGAGCACAACACCCCATAGAGAGCAAAAACCTAATTTCATTGATAAACTTCATTCTAATTTGTACCCATCCACTCAGCCTTGGCTTATCTTTGGAGACATCAATTTGACCCTAAACAAAGCTAAGAAATATGGTGGCAAAATGGCTCCCCAACTTCCATATCAAAATCAATAAAAATTAGGCAAAACTCAACCTTCTCGCCCTTGGCTCCCTTGGTCGCACTTGTTTCCATCACCATCGTAGGGTTTAACTTGAACTGCATTTGGGGCTCCCTTATTTTAAAATATCTTGATCCCCCTTCTTTTTTGTGCAATATGGAGCACAACACCCCATAGAGAACAAAAACCTAATTTCATTGATAAACTTCATTCTAATTTGTACCCATCCACTCAGCCTTGGCTTATCTTTGGAGACATCAATTTGACCCTAAACAAAGCTAAGAAATATGGTGGCAAAATGGCTCCCCAACTTCCATATCAAAATCAATAAAGATTAGGCAAAACTCAACCTTCTCGACCTTGGCCACTTTGGAACCCTCTTCACTTGGACTAACAAACACTCCCCACCCACAAGAATAAAAGCCATACTTGATTTGCATGCGCCACAGTCTCATGGTTGACAAGATTCCCTCATGCAAAAGTCATTCACCTAGTCATTCACCTCCCCCAACTGCTTTTGACCATATGCCCATCCTCCTAATTCTCAGACCAAATCCTGGCAGGAATAAGAATAAAGCCTTTCAATTTTTTACCTTTTGGACCACTGATCTAGGGTATATGAGAATTTATGTAATGAAGACGGGCTTACATAACCGAACTTGAACTTTATCCAAAAAGCTGACATCTTGAAAATCAACCTCTAAAAATGACATAATCAGCACTATAAGAACTTGTACCACTAAATCTCTGTCCTGTCCTGAAACATGAAATGTTCAAGGAATATAATGCTCTAAACCATCACTGTCATAATTCAAACGATGCTTTTTTCATGTACCTCAACTTCCTACAAGAGCAAGAAAACCTCAACAAATAGAAAGCCAGGGACAATAACCTTCTCTTAGGGGACCAAAACACCAAATATTTCCACTCTTAAGTCAATCGAAGGAGGAGACGCATCCATATCCATGCCATATACAATTTTCAACAATGTCTTCACCTCTGATCCCCAAGAAATTGCAAACATCATTCTTCACTATTTGGAAAAAAAGTGTAGAAAAAACGTCTAGAACTCTTTCCCTAACCATTCCTAGCCTAATTGAGTCTATCATCATTGAGGAGAAAAACCAAAAACTCCTTGCCTTGCCTACCAAGGAGGAAATTTATGCAATAGTCCAAAACCTCAACAGTTGGAAAGCTCATGGACTTGATTGGCTAAACGGAGAATTCTATAAAAAATCTTGGCCCCTCATTGCATACGACCTGACCGACTTCATCCAATCCCTCCCGATAGGCAAATCCCCACTTTTACTCATCAACCACACTCATATCATTCTCACTCCCAAGAAATCTAATGCCTCTTCCCCAAACTAATTTAGGTCTATTAGCTTCTGCAATGAGAGTTATAAAATCTTTGCTATAATAACCACCAAACGGCTCTGTTGGCTTATTGTTTGGTGGAGACACCCATAAGGGTGGACCCACCAAATCAATCAAGACATTAACTTTGACATAGTTTCAAGTTAATCAAATATTATCTCTTGAGATAATATTTATCCAATCAGCTAGTTTGAGATAATGATGGAAAAACCTATAAATATTACATCTTCTCTCTAATGTCAAAAAAAAAAAAAAGAATAAGAGTTACGGTGTTTCCAAGGAGAGGGATGATAGATCATAGAAACCAGACTTTTTACCTAGTGATGAAGTCTTGACTTGTGAGCATGGTGACTCTTATCAATTGGTCCATTCTGCTGCAAGATAAATTTTTATCTTATTTATATTTTATAATATATATTTAATTTCTATTATTAGTATCAGAGCTGCTAGAACAAGATGTTCCACACTATTTTTTCAAAATCAAAGCATGATTAGATTATTTGTTGATCATAAATAATGTTTGTTATTTTTTAATGATGATTTATTTATTATTTTTGTCATTATTATTATAAAATAAATATTTCTTCCACAATTTCAATTCCCAATTTGATATGTGAATTTCTTTTAAGATACGTTCTTAAAAGATTTATGCAAATAATTTTTTCTTAGATCTATACATGTATGTATGTCATTAATATACTAATCCAATATAAAATTGATCGAACTATTTTAATTTGAATCGATTTTAGACCAATTTTTACAAGGTCTACACAGTTTACTATATTATTTGTGACAAATATTAAACCAATGTTAAATATTGGGTATTGAGAGATAGTTGAAAATTTTTAATTGACAGATTATGTATGGCAAACCTGATTGCATTGGTAGTAGAAGCTGGATTTTTTATCCCGCTAAATTTTTCATGTCCATTATTTTGAATTTTATATCTCACTTTCCATTCTAATAAGAGATTGTCTAGGTGACAATCACATGAGAAATTGTCCATGATTAAGACCACTTTTGTAGCTATTTGTCCAATATTTAATTTTTGTCTTTGTGACTTAAATTAAATGTTAGGCATTCATCATTTTTTTTACAAAGTGTCTGTCAATATTTTAATTCAACCTTGTATTAGTTACATTTTTTAATTAAATTTATATTCAAGAAAGTGGGAGACTAAATTATATAGTCAAAAAAGATGATGCAAATTTGCAAGTATCATCAATTTTAAGTGTCCAAATTTTATTTTGTGACAAGAATTGAAAGATAATGGACTTGAAAAAGGAACCTATAACAAGTTTTAAATAGCTTGTTACAAATGACACTTATACTTAGTGGTATTTTGTGTACATAATTTTATGTACTTTGTGTATATAAAATATTTTAAAATGTACTTTTATGTTCATATTTTTAGTATACTTTCGTATATACTAATCATATGATGTACTTTGTATAATACATATTATTTTGTACATCTTTGTGTATACAAATAGTAAATGTACTTTGTGTACATAATTTAAAAATGTATTTATTGTACATTAATTGATGTATATGAGTAATGTTGTTTGATGTTAATAATAGTAAATTACTAATAATTCGGTTCTAATAAAGAGTCTGAAGAAAATATACAATTTTCTGCATATGTTACATAAAATGACTCTTTAATTTATGCTAAAACTGAAGCATAAATTGAGTGGGAGTTCTCGGTTGGAAGATTATTTGTTAATCTCACCTAGAACTTAGTGACTCAAATTCGATTAAGATATAATTATTAAACATGTGGGTAAGTAGATGGTGATTGCAAGCATAGCTCAATGTTCGATTCTATGCCACATAGTTAATTATTAATATCTTAATGGTTATTTGTTGCAAATTCTTTGTGTTAGTAAATTTTTTCTACCCGAATAGGTGTTTTTGTTAAACACTTTTCGCTTGTCCTCAATCTTTTTCAAGCGTATTAATGATTATTTTTGAATCAGATTAGTTCTGATACAATTATAATTGTGGATACTTGCATAGATTATTTTTTATAATGATTATAAAGTTTGAGCAATGATTTGTTAGTGTATATTTCAGTTACACTATATAGTCATGATCATCATGAAATAATTGACTAACAAAGGTATTACAAAACCTTTAATAAACATGCATTTTGTTGTATGTTAAATTGCTCGAATTATTCCTTCTAGTTTTAAATTTTTTTATGAGTTTATAACTAGAACCAAGCTTCCATTAGATTAAATAATTTGACATCTATACCCTATTTTTTAAGGGTAAGGCATTAAAATGACCATATTTATTGGTTAATTTATTCATTTAATTTGGTATTTAAATGATTTTGTATCATTATGAAGTATTTTGTTGCTTCTTTTATTTTTGGCATACGACTGAAAATATAATAAATACCAAATATTTCTTGTATATGGTGCAAGACTATTATTTTTCTCTAAATTAGTTTAGAGAAATAATGTGAAAATAAGGATAATTGTTTGTCAATTAAAATGTTCTATAAATTTCATGACAAACTAGAGTTGCCAAAATTAAGAACAAAATCTTTATTTGATGGTTAAGTTCATCATTACACGATGTGATTTTTGATTATATTTTCAATAATATCCTATTAAGTGGGAACAAAGATACTTAACCAAATGCCTTTATATCAACAATTTTTATGATGCACTCTAAACAAAGGCTTTGTGTTTTTGTTTTAGTTGGATGATGACTTTGAAAGTCGTAAATCTATGTTCACATCTCAACTTATTTTTTAAGAGGTTGAGTAATAATATTTATCCTTTGTGGATATTTGAACTCTTTTATTTTTTTACAATATTTATATGTGAACATATGCATAAGAATGAGATTGATATGGAGATGTCATGTTCCATAAATTGATTTATAAAATCTTCATTTAGTATGAAAGATTTTGAGATTTGTGATGCTTTATAATATCAACCTTTACATAGATGTGGTTGATGATCGAAATTTAATCTGAGTGGGAGCAATACAAAATGATACCACATACAACTCTTAGCGAGTATATATATATATAAATATTAGATCACATTATTTGTTGATGTGATTTTATATTTTCTAAAGTGGTGATATCTTACTTTGAATTGTTGGAAGATGATGGAAGCATAAATAAAATTCATGAATATAAAATGAAGTCTTTGAACTTCATGTGGATATAACTAGATGGTTGATTAATTGATTTTTTTAAAGTCAAGTGATGCATGCATTTATCTTTAGATATTTGTTTACATAAGACATCTTTTACTAGTTGTCTTAATGACCATCAATTCGCCTCAAGTTAGCCACAATATATTTAGTCTTTATGATTATATCAAATGAACGTTGAGTAACCTTTTCTATAGTTATAAGATGGATTGACAAGATTTTTGCATTAGTTGCAAGAATTATGAAAGATCATTATGAGTATTTAATGTGCTCATGATAAATGGTCTATATTTAATTGTCATCCAAAATCATGAATTTTTTAACAATTCTTAAAAGATCAGTTATGATCTTATGTTATGATATATGATATCATAATTGACGTTCTATAATGTTGGCTAGATTTGAAAATTGGTGCTTATCTTTTATAAGATAAATAATCCTTTATTTTAAAATTAAGGACATGTGTATACTAGTTGATTTATACTTTGTGTTAAAATCAACATAAGTACTAGTTGGTTTATACTTTGTGTTAAAATTAACATGAGTACAAAAGAATTTCTACTTTGTGTTAAAATCTATTTTGTATATTTTAATGCACCAATTTTTATTTTTGAAATTAAGGTGACTTAATGCAATAATATTAATCATTAATTCTGAGTATCCCGAAAATTGAATATTTATGCATATTTTTTTGTCATTTGATGGCATGCATAAATGAAGCAATTTTTTAGTAATTGCTTATTGAGGATAAAGGAAAAGATATCATTAATATATAGGCATGAACATTTCAAAGTTTTTTTTTATCCTTCATAGCCTTATATGTATAAAACTGCACATATGTTGATTTGCAAATGAATTGCTCGTTTAAAGCTAATTAGGCACAAATCCTAATAATGCAAATCATTTCATGGATATAAATATAACTTATATGTTGAGTTGTATTATTCATGATAAATGCCTAACTTAGTGTTTTGCATTTAATGTAGACCTTAGTGCTCTACAAGATAGTGCAATATGAAATAATTTGGTTATAATAGTTTTATTCACTATTAAGGGATTATTTCATTTTGAGAGGAGACAATCTTGTTGCTATTGTGAAGCAATAAATTTTAATCCCATATACCAAATAAATGATATCTTGAACAATATTGCTTTTGAGAGCATTATTTTGATGAAATTTTATGCTATCACATAAAAGGTCTCATTTGTTGAGATATATAAATTTTAAAAATGATATTTTGTAATAGTATTTGAGATGTTGAAGTTAACATACATAATTGATGATGTGTTTGTCAAAACTTGCAATGATTTTGTATAATATATGTTTACTAACACAAAGAATAGTATGTCAAATGAGATGAATGACTTTCTCACCGAGCATTCACCTCTAGTGCTTGAGTAGCATTGAGAGATGAGACATTAGTACTTCGAAGTCATGTATGTCGCCTCAATAAAAGATTGAGATGAGACCATTTTCTAAAATGGTCGATGTGGTTTCCCACAACCATAATCCCATATAACCAGACATGAGACTTAGACAATTGCATCAGTTGTAATTGTGCTAGTTGTCTCAGGTCAATTACCTAAGTGGTAATTGGACTTAAATTTTTATGATGTTGATAAAGGACATATATTCTATATGAGTTATTTTCTATGTGAATATCTATCCACCATAATATGTGATTCATACCACGTGTGTTATTTTGACCAAGAAGATAGTAGGAGAATGATCTCTGCTTCTCCACTGAGTGAGATCCTCGAAGCAGAACTGCTTCTCAATACCCTTAGTTACTTTCAACTGTATTTGAGATAGCAAAATGATGTTTCTTTCTTTAGTTTGCTACTTACAACCATGATAATTCGGTGATAAGAGGCATGTCTAGGAAATTCATCATTTTATATATCAAAAGTAATATGAGTGTGAAAGGAAGAATATTATAAACTGTATCTAAATCTAGACCATTATAAAGTCTTTGTGACTGAATAATATAGATACAAGTAGTGAAGTAAAATAATTTGAGGGATATGTGATCTTCACTAATAGTCTGGGGTACAACGATTATATATAAGCTACTATGTATCCCTAATAGGTGCATAGTTTGAGCTTCCATATTCAGTTGTACTCGCAGGTCGTACGACCTACTTTTCGTATGAAAAACTCTTTTAGAACACTGTCATGCATTTTCATGTTCGAGTGAGAAGATTTGATTATCACATCTGACCGTTTGAAAGAAATAAATGGTGCACAATTAAACTTGATATGTCAAAGGCCTTTGATAGAATACAATGGGATTATCTCATGATCATCTTGCTTGCCCTCGCATTTGATAAGAAATGGTGCACTCTAATCTCAAATTGCATCTCAACTACCTCTCTCTCTGCCTTAATCAATGGGATACCTCTCTATTTCATCAAACCAACTTGCGGTCTCTGCCAAGGAGGCCTCGTCTCCCCCTACTTATCATCCTTGTGCTGAGGGACTAACGAGACTTCTTAGGTGGGGAGAGCAAAACTCACAAATCCATAAAGATAAAATTGCCCCAAAATGTCCCAGTATCTCACATCTTCTGTTTGCTGATGATACAATCCTCTTCCCAAAAGCCACACCTGCTGAAATAACTAGGTTGAACTCTCTCCTTGAACTCTACCAGACCTTCTCTGGCCAGCTCATAAACAAATCGAAATCAAGTTGCATTTTGCCTAAAGGCCTCTCTCATAGCCCAAGATCTTATCTCTTCCACTCCCTTAAACTCAAAACTATGACCGTAGGAGCCTCCTACCTAGGGTTTCCCATCCTTTGGGGAAGAAGGAACCCCAATTGGCACCTTAATACCATTTAAAAAAAAAGAGAATAAATATTTGGATTGTTGTTGGAATCTCAAATGCGGGTATGAATACCCTTTCATTTATGTCACAAACACGATGACCAATTACATAATGAGCACCACCCTCCTTCCTAATAGATCTCTACACCAAATCAACCGGCATCAAGCTAAATTCTGAGGGGAAACTTGGCAATAGATTCTGTAAGTGGATTTCTTGGGACCAAATTTGCAAACCCCTACTACCCTTTGAGGGTCTAGGAGTATGAAATATTTGTTCAATGAAGCTTGCCGTTTTATCAAAACTGGCCTTCAAGGTTATATCTATCCCGACTTTCCTTTTGTCCCGCATTTTAATGGCAAAATACGAAAAACAGAAAAGATGGTTCTCCACCAATACTTTGAAATCTACCAACCCAATTGCTCAGGGACTCCTCACCCTCCAAGGATATGTTCTCTAGGCTGATGGTAATGGGAATTTCATACGAATTGGTATTGACATGGATTTATGGCACATCTTCCTCCATTCAAGGCTCAACCCTAGGTAGCAACTCTTCGAAAATGAACCTATGTCTTCACTGATCTATAAACACAAGCTGAGGTGGAATATCAGAAAGATTAAAAAAGTATTTCATCCCCTTGATGTCGCAAACATCTTAGCCTCCCACCCCTTTCCAGGAATGAGCTTCATGACACCCTAGACTCCTTCCAAAACTTGACATTTTTCTGTTAAATCTGCATGCAGGAAGATTGAAAATCCTCCTGCTCCTTCCCTTCTACCCTTTGTTATGGACCACTCCTTTTGAAAGCGATGGTGGAAACTCCCTTAGTGGCCCCAAACTTCTCCTTTTGGCTGGCGTATCTTCCATAATAGCCTCCCAACAGCCAATAACCTCAATTGTCGTAACATTGCTATTTGTGGTCTCTACCAAGTTTGCTCTGAACCTCTGACCACAACCTAGGAACCTTCTTCTTAGGCTGTTTGATCCCTCACCTTCTTGACCATAGATCTCAACACAAACAATTAACATCCTTCTCCTTTGCTGGATAACTGTTTGGCAAACTAGAAATAACTCCCTTGTCGGGTCTGGTCCCCTGCTCTCTTCAATGCAACTCATCAACACTGTATTAGCCCTTGCCAGACCACCAGCTCCTCCCATCACCTCCCCTGTTGTTATGCTAACCATTCCTTCTCATCCCCCCTTTTCTGGCTTCGAAATGATCACTGACGGTTCCTTCTTGTTGAGTTTCCCTCACCCATTCGCATTGAAAAACTCAATTGTCAATTTTTGGCTTTTCGTTTATCACACTAATAGTTAGTGTTTTGTATACTTATGTGTGATTTTGTCCTTTTCTATAAAAGTTTAGTGAAGTGACTTCTAGAATTCTACTAGTATTCTTTTATATAAAGGAGAATTCTGTTGATGATAAATAGAACATCGTCTTGAGAGTTTTTTAACACATTTAACTCATAAAGGGAGAGTTTGGAAAAAAATTTCATCATTTCAAGTTGAATTCGGGGTTGTAATCTACAGGGACGTAATCCAAGGTGTGAAGTTGATCCCAATTTTTTTTGAGGTGTATGTTAATTTCTCAATTTCTTGTATATTGTATTTCTCAAGAATTATATATTTTAGTTTTTGTTATTAATCTGATTTGTATTAGGAAAGTTTTATTAAATTTTTGTTCGATACTTGATTATAAGAGATTTTCTTAATTAAAGTTGATCGAGTAAGTTGGTTTTCTTTTTCCTAATTGGGAAGAAAGTTTCCATCTATTTTTATCTTGGTGTCTCCTATTCATTTATATTTGTTTTCATTTCATCTTGAAAGAAAATATTTTTTGGGTTTTTATTTCATCCTAAAAAAAATATTTTTTGGGTTATTTCTATTGGAGCGTTTATTTCCCAACACTTTTCCCGCCGCTCTGGAGCTGCATCCTTGGCTTTTATTATAACTAATACAACTAGTGACACTGTCTGCTCAAATGCAGGGAAAAGAAGACGGGAGAAATGCCCAATTCGTGGAGTTGTTAGCCATGTTGGAAGGTCTATCTACTGTTCCACCTTTTGTCACCCGCAACTTGCTCCTGCTCACGGACTGTCGAATTGTTGTTACTGCTATCATGGAAGATGATACTTCCATATTTTTGGAAAATACGTCACTCTTTTAGCTGTTAAAAACCTTGTTCTGAATGAGCCTGTAATATTAACTTGGGCTGCTAGATCTATAGTTGGCCCAGCCCCATCAACTGTGTACGTTCGCTTCGTAGAAATGCATCGTTTTCCCCTTTAAAAAAAAAATACAAGGGTGAGATTGGAGCATGCTTTGAAAGAGGGAAGGATGAAAGGGTCATTGCGTGATGGTGTTTAAAGCAGACATTCTGGCTCACTCCGTCAAAAAGCTTTCTTCCCGATTTTGGCTCCTAGCAAAATCTCTTTCTTTCGTTTATATTAGGCATTATTTATACAAGAAAGTTAGCATTTCCATAGGCATGTTGTCACATTATTACATTCTATGCTTCATGTCAATACATAACTCTCCTTGTGCTCTATATGTACCAAATGATTCTGTTGTCTACAAACTGGACATGCTAGGGAATATAATATCATTCCTGCTGAATTTGAGTACCCAATCAATTGTGAAGAAAAACCAATCCAGTTGACTAACTTTTCATTCTTTTTAATGTTATATGATGACAAGGTCGATACAGTACCGTATTGTTTACAGTAGTGCTGTGTTAGATCATAGGAAGAACAGTGAGATGTAAAGAAGTTTATTAGTGTATGTGAAACTGTGGCCATGTTGGGTATATGCGTCTTTGGCTTTCCGCTATGCCCACTTTGTCTATGAGGCTCTTCTTTTGAGACAGGGAGCTTCTTATTATACGTGAATGTGAAAGGATTGAAAAATCGAAGTATGCAGGTGCGGGCCGTGAGTCAGACTGATGTTGGCCATGGATTCTGCTACTGTTCTTGGGTTCTGCAGCAATGACTACTTGTTTTCCGGTAATCAAAGAATGGGGCATCATGAGTAGTATTTTAGTACGAATTTCGTGGACAGGTATAATTGGTAGCTAAAACTATTAAGGAGTAGACTAACAAATTGTAACTACTAACATGTATATGGAGGAGATGAAGCGTATAACCCAGTAACGGTTTGGATAGTGTGAAAATAAAACAAAGTAGATGTGAGAAAGAAAGAAAAAAAATCTTTCTTTTTCAGTATTTGGTTAAAAGTAAAGAAAATTTTATATAGTTTCATTTTCACTTTACTTCAATTCCCTCTATTTTTTTGTAGAAATAAGGTTGTAAAGGGGTTTTCCACCATAATGAAAAGCAGATTATATTTTCTTTAAACCAAACAAGTAAAAATATGAAGAGTTACATTTTTCTCACACTTCTTTCTCTTTTCTCACTTTATTTAATATAAATAAATAAAACTATAAAATATGATATAATATAATAAATAAAATTTTAACATAAATAATAAAATATTTTATTTTATATGATTGTTTCGTCAAGTCTAATTTTTATCCCATACGTAAAAAAATAACAAAAAATATTTTGTATATCACATACGGTTAAAAAAAAGGCCATCATGAGAAATTCAAAACGTATTGATGGCATTGATGTACATGTTGCTTTAAAATAAATTTACTAAATTTTAAAAAATAATTTAATAAAAATAAATTAATTAAAACAATAAGTTAAATAAAATAAATTAATAAAAATAAGTAGATATAAAAATTGATAAAAAATTTGTTAAGATGATAAAAAAATAATTTGAATAAAAAATTAATTAAATAATATATTAATATAAAAAATGGTTAATAAAAAATTTAAAAAAATATATACAACCCCACCATTTTCCTCTTCAAATAATAATAATAATAAAACTGCATCTACCTACCTATGTCCCCTTGAGCCCACCAGCCGGTTCCCATCCCAGGGCACTTCTGTCAATATCCAAATATTATTATACTTGCTTTGTGGTAATTAAGTGTAAGGTCTTACAACTAAAATGGTTGCAAGACCGAATCGCTAATTGGCAACTTAGCACCTATTAAAATACTCTTGATGACAGCTTTAAAATTTTAGTAGTTAATGAGTGCATTATCATATATACATCTCTACTTATTCATCGAGTCTTATTGTCAATACGGTAAGACTTTAAGAGCTAATTATTTTTCATATCTTAAATTCAACATTCCTATATCACAATAAATTAAAGTCATTCCCACACCCAAAATTCTCTTAATAAAATGATAATAACCTAAGTAATCTACTTACTTTTTAATCTATTTCAGGTATGGCAACACTCATCTCGCTAATTTTATAAGATTTTTATTTTATTAAAACAATATTTTAAAAGTTTTAAGTTTGAAAATGAAAGGATTAGAGACATAATAATAAGGTTAAGTTTCACGAATCACCTGTGGATGATCCCTTAATTATCTAGTTAAAAAATCACACTCCACGTTTTCATCTATGCAAAGATGAGAAGTGAGAAGTGACTATAAAGAGGGAGTGCTTATGGTTAGATTTGGTTGGGTATTGAATAAATCAAACTTACTATTTAAGTTAAATTTATAAACCAAACTCAACAATTTATCATTTAATTTTTTACCTCTAATATTAAACCCAACCATTTATCATTAAGATAAAACCATACCCGACCATTTATTAAACAGGTACCCATTTAATTATTCAAATTATATACTTAAAAAAATATTCAAATTATATAATAATAACAATAGAAGTTATAAAAAGTGAGGCCAAGTGAAAAAATATTATAAAAATACAAATAAAATATTTGATAATTTTATTAATAAATATTAGTTATAAAAGTTAATGACGTATTAATCTTTGTAATTAAAATTATAATTTAAGATTCAAGTATCGGCTACTGGTATTTAACATTCTATTACCAAACCGCCTATTTATAATTAGGCACCGGTTTTTTTAGAGCCAAACTATATTATTAATTATTTAAAACTTTATCACTCAGGGTTTGTTGGGTTTGACACAAGAGGCACAACTAAGTGCAAATGAAGCTTTATGTCTGTGGCGTGGGCTTAGTAGCACACATGAAGCCCACAGGCAATATCGAGGCCCAACATTTTAATTATCAAGTATAGATATACGATTTCCCCTCACGAAGGCCAATTGATTCCATTTGATAAGATTGGGTAACCGAAATGATCTTCTAATTAGAGCAAAAGATTATTACAAACTTTTCTGAGAACAAAAAAGTGTAAATGATAATCATTAATTGGAATAAAAAAGAAGCTTGCTCAAAGTTGTAGGCACCCTTCTCTTTGTTCATTTCATATAATCTATGCCAAGGCAAGAACATATGCCAAAAAAACTAAACAATGAACATATAGAGTTGAAAAGAACAAGGAGTTACAACCAAAGATGAAAGTGGGTTTTGCTTCGTTCTTAGCTTGGAGTAATCTCAACTCCTAGAAGAAGCCGAGATTGTTGAAACGTAAACCTCCAAAGCTTCCGCTGGCATAAGCATTGAGGAGGATCTCATTCTGTGCCGACCAAAACTCTGCTTTCAATCCAACTCTTCGCACTGACTTCAACACCCTGTTCTTGTTTACATAACCAGTTACTACCACCTTTTGGCTCCAAGCTTCCACTTCCACCTTCTCAATTCCTGTGATTCATCAAATTTCAATAAGCCACCCCCACCCAGTAGAAAATTTTATCTGATTTCATCTTCTAAGAGAATGGTATTTTATTCAGTAATGCAAAACTTATATTTGTATATTATACATTAAGTTACATCACATATGTATATAGATCAATGAAATAGACCACAAAACTCCAGTTCTTTCTGAAGTATGTTTTCTTATTGTGTGAGCCTTAAGAGAGGTAGAACATTACCCTTCAGTTTGGACAGACATTTTCTCAGTTTCTTCTCGTGTACTCCAACCATCTCAACTTTCAACTCAATTGTCTGCAAAATATATTAACAAACTACATACTCAGTCTTACTCTGTAATTAACATAAAGAAAATAATCTGCATGAATCTAATTTATCTAGCAAGTGAGCGGATGCAGTAAAATGCCATGAGACGCTTGTGAAGATAAATCTATGCAATTAGATTTTAGAACCACAGCTACGTATATGAATGCCAATAATGAAAAGTGCGAGGGATATTGTAGAGCCCCAAAAAACTAAGTTTGAGAGCGAGAAAGAACATATACCTCCATGATCAAACCAAAACAGATAATTTGGCAAAACAGGGATGTTTGTCGCGAGTTGGGAATGTGAGAGTAGATGGGAGGAAACAACAGGTCTGCAGGAACAAAACAACTGACAATGTTGAACAGGAGGAAAAATGACGGTGCATATATAGCATTGCAGGGGAAGCAAAGTAACTACTAACAAGGGCAGACAGTGTCTGCTTGCCTTGCTGGTAGCAGATAAGAGGCATATAAGTAGGTGTTTGTTCTCCTCCATTTTTGCTTTTTCAAAAGGAGGGGAACAAGACTCGATCAGAACAAGAAAACACTCATTTTGAGGTGGGTTCTCGTCGTCGAAAAGCAGAGGAGGTTTGATGATTGTGAATGTTGGGATGGGATTTCAATGGAGCCTGAATCACTTTGACGGGTCCAAGCTTGGTAGCTTTATGGAATCTCTTGGGTTTAGAGAAGGCAGTCGTTACCAGTTTTTTGGGGCTGGCTCATAGAAGGACAGGGAGATCATTCTGTGGGGAAAGGGAAAGATGAAGTGAGAAGTAGAGACTGGCATACAAGTTTGGTATTTTAGGGTAACGTGTTCACGCAAGTATTTCTGAGTGGCTTTTTTGAAGGTTTGAAGCCTCATTCCTTCATGCAAATTTTGCTACGTATATAAAGTAATTGGGAAAATTTTGTGGGAAGCCGCCCTGCATGTTAAATGTTGGGGACATCAAAGATCAAAGAGTAGTACGTACGAACTTGGCTGGTATGTGTACTCATCCCTCAATCATTTGAGACAATTGCCTGCCGGTAGGAGTAGATACTTGTAGTTATGTTTGGTTTTGTTCGACTTAAATCATATTTTATATAATAATAATATGAATTTGTACACGAATAAATTATTTGACTTCAAATTTTTTCGCAACAAGGTGAGCTATTTATAATTATTTTAAATTATATAAAAAAATAAACCAGAAAGTTCAATTTAATTGGAGTTTAGATTTAAATCCAGATAAACTCACTGAATTAAATTAAATAATGAATATAAATATTAATATTTATAAGTGCGTTGATTTTGGCCGCCCTCTTTTTCAACCTTCACGAGCTACCAAGACGTCAATGGCGACGACCAACCCAACCTCATCCTCCTCCTTCGTCTTCCTCTTCCTCTTCCTCTTCCTCTTCGTCACTGCTGCCACCTCCGACGCCGACGAGCCGACGCCGATGCCGATGCCATCTCCCGATTCCAGCAATACCTTCGAATCAACACCTCCCACCCTAACCCATCCTACACCCTCGCCGCCGACTTCCTCCTCTCCATCGCCGACTCCCTCTCCCTCCCATCCCGCACACTCCACTTCAACCCCTCCAACACCAAGCCCCTCCTCATCCTCCAATGGCCGGGCCGCCACCCCTCCCTCCCCTCCGTCCTCCTCAACTCCCACACCGACGTCGTCCCCGCCGAGCCACACAAGTGGTCCCACCCCCCTTCGCCGCCGCCGCCGACCCCGCCGGCCGCATCTTCGCCCGCGGCTCCCAGGACATGAAGTCCGTCGGCCTCCAGTACTTGGAAGCCGTCCGCCGCCTCAAAGACTCCGGCTTTGTCCCCGCCCGCACCGTCTACCTCTCCTTCGTCCCCGACGAGGAGATCGGCGGCCGCGACGGCGCGGGGGCTCGCCTCGTCCGAGGCCTTCGACGAGATGAACGTCGGGGTGGTTCTCGATGAGGGCCTGGCGTCGCCCGACGGGGACTACAGGGTTTTCTACGGGGAGAGGAGCCCTTGGTGGTTGGTGGTTAGGGCGGTTGGGGCGCCTGGACATGGGTCGAAGCTTTACGATAATAGCGCTGTGGAGAATCTGGTGAAGAGCGTGGAGAGTGTTCGCAGGTTTCGGGCGGCGCAGTTTGATCTTGTGAAGTCCGGTGAAGTGGCCGAGGGGGAGGTTGTTTCGGTGAACATGGTATTCTTCAAGGCCGGCACTCCCTCTCCTACTGTGAGTGTGCTTTTGCTGCAAAGGAGTTCACTGGTTCATATTTAGCTCCCTTTACTGCTAATTGGTGAATTTTATTGTTTGGTGTTGATGGGGTATAATTTGTATTGTTTTACAACTGTGAGTGCTTGTTGCTGCAAAGCTTCAAAATTTGTTTTTTTAATGAGCACTCGAATCTGGTCAGTATTGGTTATGCACTTTTTGGATGATTATGTTAGGAGCTCACTATCTGATAATTCGATTTGTAAAATATGGAGTTGATTGGGTATTGTTTGTTTTAGTTAGAAGAATGGATCTTGAGTTATCTATGCGGGCGTGTCTGTGCTTTGATTAAGATAGGTTTGATATTTGTAGTGATTGCTTACCTGCTACATATATATCAGGGTTATGTTATGAATCTTCAACCATCCGAAGCAGAGGCAGGATTTGATATCAGAATACCTCCAAATGCTAATCCAGAGTTGTTGGAGAAGAGAATTGCAGAAGAGTGGGCGCCTGCTTCCCGTAATATGTCATTTGGGGTAGGGATCAGCTCTGGAATCACTTGAGATATGATTTTTTGAGGTGGTAAATGTGAGAGATATGAATTGTGGTTGGATGTTTAACCCTGGCTGTTGGTTGATTGGCAGTTCATAAGTAAGGTTCCAGTGCACAATAAGTTTGGGAAACCGGCTGTCACTGCAGTGGACAGTTCGAATCCATGGTGGAGCTTGCTTGAGAACGCTGTAAAAGAAGCTGGAGGAAAACTTAAGAAGCCAGAAATTTTTCCTGCATCAACTGATGCTCGTTACTTCAGGGAACGTGGCTTGCCAGCAATTGGGTTTTCTCCTATGGCAAATACACCTATTTTGCTCCATGATCATGATGAGGTTTGTCACGTGTATTTTTAATTATTGCATTTGCATTTTGATATTATACATATGTTTATGGGTCTTTTACACTCTCTTTAGTTAAAATTGCAATCAATCTTTGGTGGTTTTGTACATTGCTTTAATGATTGGAGCAACATATAGAAGGATGGAAGATTGATAGCATTTTTTCAGGTGAATAGACAAGGTAGCGTGGGGATGTTTAGAATTGTATTCAATCAGTATAGGATTTTCCTCACTGACTTTATCAGTTACATGGGCTATTTACAGCTTTCTTTTGTTGCATTTAGTTATTAGACATTATGATTGGTAAAAATCCCATGATGATCATGACTAGGTTTATGTGAAAATATACAAGTTCGGGAATAAATGAATATGTATTTGACCATGACTTAGTGTAAACTGATGGCGTTAAAGAGAATTGTGGAAAGGTACTTGGAGAGCCAATTTCCTGTGGGCAACAGTCTCAATGGATTTGTGTCATTTCCTAGTTAATAAATTTCATTATGTTGTTTGGGATCAGACTTATGTCAGGGTTATCCAAACCAGAAACCATCACAACACTAAAAATCCTATTGCATGCATCTATTTTCTTCTCCATTTAGCTTCTTCAATGCTATATATGCTTGATTAGCCTTTTCAATTTTGGTGTCTCTATTTGAAAGGTTGCTTCACTATCTGAAAATTTTTCTTTTTAAAGTTTTGGATTCATTTTATGAATGATTTATTTATACTTATTCCATCTGTGTATTTAGAAAACTTGATCAGTTGAAATGACAATTGAGTACATTTTTTTGCCTCCATATCCAGTTTTTGAGTCAAGAAGAGTATTTGAAAGGGATAAAGATATATGAATCAATTATCAAGGCATATGCATCTTATGTTGATGACTCTGCTACTGATGCCGTCAAGGACGAACTGTGAAAGAACTGAAAATTTTCGAGCCATCCATCTATTAGCCTTTTTTCCCTACCATGGACGCAGGACATACAAAAAGCCTCAATAACCAAGTTCCAGCATTGCTTTCCATGCAAACTCAGATTGACAAAATAAAAGATTTACTCGTGGATTGTATATATTAAACTGTATTATAAGCTGTGGTCTTGGCGAACTTGCTTAGTGATTTCCCTTTTTGTTTGTTTCTGAAGGTTAAAGAGTATTTTTGGCTTGCACTCCAGAAAACTGCCTTGTCGAATTTCTTCAACACGCTCTCATTTTCTTCTAATCTCCATTGTCTTCCTTGCTTTTCTTACGTCATTTTTTTGTATTCCGCTGCACAGAGCAGGCCCTCCTACTTCTAAACCGACGTCCTTGGGGAGTTATCCTCTGCAAAACAGAACATGTCCCCCCATAAGTAGAGGAAAACAAATTGCTTTGCTAGTTTTGATCAATATATTGCCAGATAAATGTATGGGACCAATTTGTAAGAAAAATCACTATTGAGTAAAAAATATATCTCTCCTCTCTCTTCATAAAACTTTGAACAAATTAATCCAAATCGAGGTGTTAATGGCCTTAAATGAGAATAAAATTTACTGATTAAACCTTTTTCTTTTTTATCTATTTTGTTTCATATAACCATTATTGACCATCATGCATCCTAGCACAGTTACCATTAGGATTGCAGGAAAGTTGATGAAATGATCATATTATTTGTTCTCTCCATGTATACCTTGATACACAAAGATAAAGTGGTTATTGTTGGCTTTAGTTTCAAAAGCTATGTCTTAGCCCAGCAAGTCGGCTCGTGTCAACGTGACATTAGGACCTGTGAGGATCATTCATTGATACGTGATGATCAATAGAAAGAACTGTTTTAACGACCTAATTGACATATTTGACGTATAACTTGACTTAAATATTGGTCAATGCCCAGCTAGCTTATTGGTTGTCATTCTTAAGGGAGTACCTATGTTTGGTCGATGTCCAGCCTTAGCTTATGAGGCGATTATTGCTTCTCTTCCCAAACGTTCGGTCTATGTCCCATCCCACCTATAATTAAGAGGTTTTAGTTTTTTGTCCCAAATAATAGGAGATCCTGGTCAAGAACATACAGTACGTACCACAGACATGGAGATCCTCCCTCTTATAAATCCCCATACTCTTTTGCCCACTCTCCCAGGAGAAACCATTAAGGACCTCTTCGTTGGCTCGTTCCTCTGCAGCGGCAGGAAGTGATCGCCAAAATGGGGAGCCGTGCCATTGCAAAGCTCTGCTTCTTGCTTGCTGTTGTTTCTTTGAGCCATCTAGTCCATGCTGCAACTTTCAATGTGAAGGACTACGAAGTCAAGGGCGACGGAAAATCGGATGATACTCAGGTGGGTATCTACATTAACATTGATATTCATGGAGAGGATTGCAATATTATATATATATATATATGTGTGTGTATATATATATATATATATATATATATATATATATAATCAATTATCATCATCAACAACACAATGCATGCATTTTGATTATTCGTTGAATGAAAAAAATGCAGGGGTTCTTGAAAACATGGGCGGCTGCATGCGCTTCCCAAGGGGAAGCGAAGATAATTGTGCCCAAAGGCACATACCTGCTAGGTCCGATCCACTTTGAGGGTCCTTGCGCGGGACTCACCTCCTTGGTGTTCGATCTTGAGGGCACTTTGAAGGCCGACCCAGATCTTAACAGGTTCAAAGAAGATTCATGGGTGATGTTCAAAAATGTGCACCACATGACTCTCACCGGTGGTGGCACCTTTGACGGCCAGGGCTCCAACTCATGGCAACACAACTCCTGCTCCAAGAGCAGGAACTGCAATGCCCTCCCCATTGTAAGTTGGACGCCCTTTCTGATATAGTGATCCATAGATCAATATTTTGGGTATTTGATCATAATAATACATACGTATATGTGTGTATGTGTGTGTGTGCATTGGTGTAGAATGTGGTGTTCATGTGGATGAACCACACCAGCGTGAGCCACATCAAGTCCATCAACCCTAAGTTCTTCCATGTCTCGCTGGTGAGCTGCAACCACTTCCACGCCGAGTATTTCGATCTCACTGCCCCGACCGACAGCCCCAACACCGATGGCATCCACCTCCTCCGCTCCACAGATGTCCAGATCGTCTCCAGTAACATTGCCAGCGGCGATGACTGCATTTCCATTGGTGACAACGTCTATGATCTCACCATCTCCAACATCAACTGCGGTCCCGGCCACGGCATCAGGTCCGGCGCTCAATTCTCTTTACAATTCACCTAATAAAATTCGGTACATAAGTATTATAAGAATTCGAACTCAGCTACACTTTTTGTTTTTATTTTGATACAGCAGGTGTATATAAATTTAGATGGTTTAATCACATGTTCCAAAATTAAGATGACTTAAATACAAAAAAGGAAAACTGTAATATTTACTTTTAGCGAGAATACGAATAACTAGTAGGTAGTTGGTTGATGAAAAAAAATGTGCATGCATGCAGCGTTGGGAGCTTGGGCAAGTACGATTGGGAAGGGGACGTGGAGGGGGTGGTCGTGAAGGACTCCACCTTCATCGACACCGACAACGGCGTGCGGATCAAGACATGGATGGACGCGGTGGTGAAGACGACGGTGAGGAACGTAACGTTCCAGAACCTGATAATGAAGAACGTGTTGAACCCCATCATTGTGGACCAGAAGTACTGCCCCTTCGCCCACTGCGAAAACAAGAATCCGTCGACGGTGAAGCTCGAGGACGTCACCTTCGACAACATCCGCGGCACCTCCGCTACCCCGGTCGCCGTCAAGATCGTGTGCAGCGAGAGCTACCCGTGCAAGAACATGAATCTCAGGGACATCAGGTTCAAGCCCGGCAACTCCCCATGATCGCCGCCGCCAAAAAGGCCCCCTCTCAGCCGTCTGCGAGAGCGTCAAGCCCTTGTACAGCGGCACCATAATCCCGCCGCCCTGTTAAATGTGAACCGGCGGCGGCGCTGCTCTTCTTGTGGTGTCTCCGATGTCGGCCTCCTTGACTTTGTTGGCTCTTTTCTTGTTTTTCTTTTTTTTTGAAAAAAAACTCTTTTGCATGGCATGCATGGTTTCAAAGCTTTCTTTTTGACAGATTTCGGCACTTCGTATTACCATAATTCTCTTATATGTATTTGGGCATATGCATACATATATCTCTAATATATATACGAGCTTAGTCATTACATCGACAAATTTTATTGCCGGATGCATTGGCCAAGTTAATTAATTAATTTGACTATTGTAGCCAATTACTGATCTTCCTCATAAATATATCGTCGATTAATTAATGGTACTCTTATCTTTCTTAAATAAACAGAACTACCCACAAATTATTTTGTCCCCTCTAATGTTACTCCAATTGTGCAATATGCATTTCTGATAATTTAAAGTAACCATATTACATTGGCAACAAATTGCATGCTGCTTATTTAACCTCCACCTGATTGAACGGATGATGTCTCTTTTTTCTCCTAAAAAATCTGGAAGTGAACGATTGAATTGTTTGAGATTCTAAAAGATCAGAAGCTTAATTTATGATAGCTAGTCAGGATTATGCGGTAATTTTGAAAATTTTTAGAGCAACGATACCTTTCATTGATCTATCAAAATATATATACATTAATGTTCTCATTTTTACGGAAAGCAAAACCGAATAGTATAACTAGAAACGAACAGTAAACAAACTAACGTACTTTTACATTTACACTTGACGACATAACAAGGGTCGTTAAATTAACCAATGATACAATCAGCTTCTCAGTCTGTCTTCAAAATAAAGATTTGGATTTTAGAATTCAAAAGAGAAATATTCATTGGTTAATTCTATGAGGGCATTTATTAAAAAAATATGGCTACAAAGAAGTAAAATCCATCATGAAGATATTTTTCGTAACTAATAGCCGATTTTTTAAAGCCCTTGCTCATGCTGGTTGCGATGCAATCCAAGCTTGGTCGGAAAAATACTTCTCCTCAGCTTAATTAAGCGTTTATATATTTATAATCCCAATGGAAATGTATTCATGACAGACGCATGGGCGTCGTTGAAAAAGAAATCGATGATGCATACATATAACAATTTATACAAACAACAAAAGGTACATGATTAATACATCAGATTAAAAAAAACTACAAATATTCATGCACGAAGAAGACAAAGTGAGAAAGAACATGCTCGCAACCATGAGCAGACCAAATAAGACATGCTAAGGTAGAAGGTCCAACGGTAAACTAGATGCAGATATGTAATTTCTTCTTCCAATTGGGGCGGAGTGTGCATTGGCAATTTAAGGATTAGGCACTGTAGGCTTAGGCAGTTTGGGAAGAGTTAGCTTTGGCAACTGCGGCAACTCAAGTATCGGAAGTTCTACCTTTGGCAGCTCGGGCTTCGGTAATTCTACCTTTGGCAACTCGGGCAGATCAAGCAGCACAGGCAGTTTCGGCAGTTCAGGTTTAGGCAACTCGGGGAGTCTCGGCACTTCCAGCTGAGGCAACTCGAGCCTCGGAAATTCAAAGGGGAATTCGGGCACCTCTACGGACTCGAGAAGATGGCGAGGCCCATAGCTGCCATCAGTGTTCAATGGAGAAATGGCGGCGAGGAGTCATACGAGCAAGCAATATTGCCGAGAAGACATGTTTGAAGATGAACGAGCTTAGTACCAGAGAAGAAGAGTGCAACTTTAGTTGATTAGAAGTGTTCAAGCAGGGGGCAGGGCTGGCGTTGAGGGAGTTGGGAGTTCCTCAATAGAATATCTTAATTAGGAGTTTTTTTTTGAAGAGCTAGTCAGACACTGGTCGTTGATCTGCGTTTGATTTTTCATCTTAGTTGCAGGCATCGACATCTTAGAGAACTGGGAACTGTTTGTTCAACTATAGTTTTTATTTTTATTTTTTATTTTTTTATTTTTTATTTATTTTCTCAAGTTCAACCATAGCCCTCCAAAGGGTGTTGTAACCATAGCACGTAACAAATTAATGTAAAAGAAATCTAGAAATTACGTACTACAAAAATTTTTATATATACATCATACAGAAATGAACTTGTGATTACATCATACAGTTATCACCGATTTCAACCTCATAGCTAGAAAGTAGAGGAAGAACATGTGAACATGCCCATTTAACAAATTAATATTTGCCTCACGATCTTTTATCAGATTTCCACTCCCCTAGTCTTTTTTCTTCAGCTTCGTTTTGCTTACGTTGTCTGAAAGCCTAGGACGACAGTTCAAACCTTATCCCACTTTGATTTCTTATTAGCCCGTCCATCTCTAGCAGACGGATCAGCAACAAGCTGGGGTACTGGATGCAAACCTCCAGCAGCAACAGGTACTGAATTCAAAACAGAAGCATTAGAAAGATAAAAGTAAGAATTCGGGAGAAAATGAATTTCCCTTAAGGCAACTATTTGTGATGCACCTGGTATTTGTCCTCCAATTCTAACAGCAGCTGGTTGAACATTTCCATGAACAAATTCAACCTTCGGGCTTCTCTTTCTTTCCTGCTCCTTTCGTTCCATCTCCTGCTTCATATCCACCTCTAGAAATAAAACACCAGTTCATCAAAAATAGCAAAAAATGTGAAAGGATGTAGATCTTATAGCCTGCTTGCTATGTTCTTATACTTGTTAATGTCTTCACCATGCCATACACGACATCACACTTGTAAAGATCAACATTAGCTTGATTCTGAAAAAGGTTGTATCAAAAACCATATTGAGATTATCAGCTTTCTTTTGTAGAGATAAAGAAGAGAACCAAATCACATAAAAAGGATGTACATAGAATTTTTTGTAAAAACTTTGCCAAACAGACAGTATAGAGGAAAATTTAATGACCTATTGCATCATAGTAGTCACTTGGGTCATAGCCATGTGGATCAAAAACATCTTTACTGAAACAGGTTCCTATCTGATCTATCCTTTGATATGTTACTGCATGCAACAAGAAGTCTGGATTCCTGTAATCCTTCCTGTTGCGAAGATCAGTGTTGAAGCTCTTCCCAGCTCTCTGATAAGCAAGAAACTTATTGAACTTTTCCTGCAATAAAACAAAGGGTTAAAAGCAAACATCATGCAAACATAATTGCAAAATGGAATACTGCAACAAAAAGTCGAGTTAAGCCAGGGAAGCTGGAGTCAAAAAACACAAAAACGATACAATTTTAATCAAAATAAGATGGCCATTTAGTGTATCGATGTTAATTGCTAATAGTTTTTTCTTTTTGCTTTTCAACTTCTTCAATGAGTACATAAGCTGGAGACCAACATGGTCATATATGCACCTCATTTATCAGCACAATAATGTAAGTTCAACACACATATGATTGCTATGATAACAACAAAACACTAACGAATCAACAATGAATAACGTACAATATGTGCCTAGGAAACAAACTAAAACCATATAAGGTATCTAGGCCGTCACCAAAAACAAGATAAAATTAGCTCCTTTTAACACGAATGTGTAGATTTCTATTTGACCATTCAGATCTTGGGCTCCTTCTAACATGAAAGTGGGCGGGCTCATCTATTTTATCTCTTAAACTGTCGATGAAGGTGCTATAATACTTTACAACGCGAATTTAGAAACAAGGAGGTAAAATGCCTACGACCGTTCACATGATAGAAGGAGGCCTACCAGATATGAATAACCCCTATTTACATAAATAATGTAGAAAAATTCCTGCAATTTTTTGTGCAAGTACCAGCTCTAGCTCCAGCATGCAGAAACATCGAACCAGTCAAAATCTTTTGAGTGATAAAAAGGAGAAAGCACCATGGGAACACTTACTTGCAGCTCCTCCGAGCACGGAAATTCCGGAGGCGGGGGCAAGAACTTCGCCAAAAGCTCAACCTCACGCTGCAATTCCGTGGAATCAGCAGCAGGCTCGTTTGTTTGGCCCCCTCCGATCGCGTCGGAAGAGTGCATCACCCCAAGGTCTTCCCCTTCCGGCTGCTCTTGCAGACCGGCAGCTGGAGGCGATGTAACCTTAGGAGCACCAACAGCTTGAGCTGGAGCAGAACCTACAATCCGAGAAGCGGGAGCCTGAGAATGCCCTACAATGTGGATTAAACAGAAAACGTTTCAAATTCAAAGACGTAACCTTTATCGAAGGAGAAGTGATGAGCGATAACAAATCACATACCAAGTTCAAGCTCTGCTCCGACCACAACCCTTCCAGAGTCCTCAATCTCCATGTCCTGCAACCACCCAATCACACCCAATCTTCACCAAAAACCAAAAATTTTCAACACAAGGTTCCAAAAAAAAAAAAAAACCACCAAAACTGAGAATTGGCAAACACAAATATCCAAAAGATCAGATTCAATTGCATAAAGTAAGAGGAAATTAAATAAAAAATAAAAACCTCGGCTTCTGGAGACATGGCGGACTCATCCTGGCCGTAATCGACAATCCCGAACGCCCCCCTGTAACCACCTTTCGAGCTTCAACCGCATCAGAGAGGGGGTTGGGCGTCGAAACAGGCGGCGTCAGAGTCTGGGACATCGCCGGGGATGGAAGATTGGGGGTCTTGAGAAGCGGGGCAGGGTCCTCTGCCGGCAAAGAAGGGGGAGCCGACTCATCGTCGAGTTCGTCTTCGTCGTCGTCGTACATGGAGAGGAGGTCCACCGCCTTCCTCGTAGACGACACCATTGGCAAAGCTCGGTCGGAGGCCGGCGACAAGTCGGAGGGTCGATTCCTTCTTCGCCAACACAACATTAATAAAAAACCTAGCAGACGAATCGAGCCGAGCCGAGCCGAGCTCGATTTTTGGTCGAGCAAGCTCCAGCTTGGCTAGCCTAGGCTTCACGATCTCCTTCGGGTAAAACCTGGGCTCCGCTCGACTTGTTGGCTCCGCCGATTCCAGCCTAGCTTGAATTAAAAAAATATTAGTGAAAAATTAATAAAAGTTATATATATTTTTGAGAAATTTTTTAAAAAAATACTTGTGACCGGTACCAACCGGCTATTTTGAATTAAATTAAAATAAAATAGTTAACTAATTTTCTGATTATTTAAAAAATTGATAAAAGGAAGCGATAAATTTAACTGTGATGTTTTTATCTTGAAACTGTAGTGTCAGAAGCCTTTGTCATTACCATTTTACCAATTTATCATTTTATTTATTTTCAGATTTATGATTTTAGCAAGGATTTTATATTCGCAAAGACCTGTTTAGTTTACATCAAAATTGATCGACAATTAACTATTTCCTATCTAACAAAACAGATAAATCTCAATAATGACAGATAGTTAAAAAATTAGTGAATGATGCAATAATAGTTAATGGTTGAGAAATTGGTAAATTATAGTAGTAAAGGCCTTCAACCGTACTGTAACTACACTGGTTGCACCCTAAAAATAAAATTGCATTATAATTGTAAAATCCGTAGCTCGAGTTACGGTTTTATAATCATTAATCGGTCGGTTCAATCGTTTGTCTGAGTCGGTTTAACTTTTAGAACACGAGTACGAGGCCGAGGCCAATCATGTGTATGTGTTATGGGGGAACATGTATACCCGAGTATATAATGATAGTGTCTAATACACAACAACTAACTAAATTATTCATATATACGAGAGTATTGTATGATTATTTTATTTTGCTTAATGGATCATAGAAATTAGATTTAGGCCGTTGATTTTATTTGGACGCGATGGTTAGGATTTTTAGTTGGGTTGGTAGCTTTTAGAGCATGTCGCTCTACGAATGTTGGATTTATTTTATTCCTATTTTTATTTTGACTCACGTCCATGACGTGTTTGACTCATGTTTATGGTGTGTTTGACTAGCCTTTGCAACCCTTAGATAATTTTTAGGAGCTTTTAGAACCCATTTTAATCAAATGAAAAAAAAACAAAAAGAAAATAGGCTAAAATTATACACGACCCTGACTATCCTCCCCCACCTTACTTGATCAACCACCACCCCCTTCTTGACGCACCACTGCCGGTGACCCCTTCGCCGACAGCATCACCGCTGACCCCCCTTCTCCCTTCCATAACACTTGTCTTCGCAAACAGTATTACTATTATTGTGAGATTTCATGATATTAATGATGTTAAAATTGTGAAGTTGTGTGTTAATGTTATAGTTGTGTAAGTTATTTATCCAGTGGTTTAGAATGTTCATTCATGATGTGGGCTGACAATAATTTTAGGAACTGTGATGTACTCACTTAGTTCAAAATGATGATTGGTAGGTTTTAATTGTTAATTGTTGCTAGGATGTAAAAATTGAATGTCTTACTTTGTTATAATTATAGTAAATGTTGATGTGTTCATTTAAATTATTTGTTGATTATCTAATGTTAATGTAATGAATTGTATGATGAGATATAAATTTACCTAGTGATTAAATTATTTCTTTATCAATGTAATTGTTGTATCATGATCATATTTAATTGACAATTTCAAGTGTCATGTCTTGTTTTGAATTATAGTCGTAATTATAGTAATATGCATCCATTTCATACATTATATAGTTAGCATGGGTGTTAGTATGTAGTTTGTTGTGTAATTGATGTGGAACTTATAATGTAAGTGCATGCGCCAAATCAAATAATAAAAATAATAAGAAGGTATTGTCCCATGAGGAATTAGAAGTATAAATTCTCAATTAGCGAAACTAATTTAATTAATTATACTTAAATGAAAGAAAATTTAAAGAGTGATTTAATTATAAATTAAAGCTAAACTAATCTAAAATGTAATATTTAAATTAAATATTAACTTCCAAACGATAAACTTAGGATTTTCAATTTCACGTAATGCTCTATATGATTAAAGTTATAACTTATATCTATGAATTGTACATTTTGATCATTAATCATGGGAATTAATTATTTATGACATCTCTCAATTCACCATAAACTTATCACTCGCACCCAACTCCTATATCTTTATGAAATTGTGTATGTAAAATGATACTTTAAGTTCTGCTTTTAATAGTTATCTAGGACATGTGAGTATATTTCTATCTCATTTATAAAATTACCTAAAATAGATGAACATAAGGCTTTTATTCAATGACAAATTTAATCTTTCTATCTATAGATAAAATCAAATCTCTAGATTTAACAATAGGTGGTCAGTCTAATGATAACATTAATGATTGGAATAAAATAGATAGCCCAACATCACAAATTCCTAGATAAATATTAATAACTTTTATTAATTCACGCACTATGTGTCATTGAAAATCCTATAAAATAATTTACTTCATAAAGTATTCAATTGAACTCATGAAATTCATTCGTGATAAGAAAGACATCATTTAATTACAAAAAAAGTAAATCAAAATAAAGAAAAACTCTGTTGGAGAAAACGTATTCTGATCCAATTTTTTCGTCGCTCCTTCTCACCTTTCATGCCGTCACTTTACCGTCTAATATTGTTCTCCCTTTTTAAAACCCTAATCAAATTTATAAAGGATCTACCCAAATATTACAAGTGGGATCCATCGATATCTCCAAAAATATTAGAAAAATTAGGTTTTTTTGCCACTAGTGCTCGAGCACTCAAAATCCAGGCGCTTGAGCATTCAACTCTCGACAATAGCACTTCCTTAACAAAAACGCCAACGCTCGAGTGCTCAAAATTCGGGTGCTCGAGCAACTCCCAACCATAAAATTTCCTTAACCAAAATGCCAATGCTCGAGCGCTCTAAATCTAGCGCTCAAGCATTCTACTTGCGGTTACAGCTTCCAGGTTAAGAGTTTTGGCCCGATTTACCACGAATTCATTTCGAATTGTCTTCTAACTCTTATACCCTATTAGAATAATATTAATTAGTAATTTTTACACCAAAATCACAATAATTTCTTGCATTATTAAAAATATCTAATAAACTTTTAAACTAATAATATTGAAATATAAATGACTCGAAACATGACAAAAAATAACATGAAATGCAAAGAATAATAATTCTTTTACAAAGTTATCAGTAAGTACGAAGTAGAAGTTCCTCATCTAGGCCTGAGACCACTCTTGGAGCTTCTACTAAGCCTGTTAGGACTCACCCCCTTGATTTGTTACTTTGTTTCATCGATGTTTTGTATTTACCAATCAGAAGATATGTTAAGTGGTTATTTTATAAAATTCCCCTTAATATAGGTTATTTAAACGTAATATTTTTCGAAATTAAGAACCCTTGAGGATAAGATTCTTTTAGCTATTTTTAAAAACTCAGGTCCATAGCAAGTTACCTTCGGGTTTATGTATATAATTCCCTTCCTAGCTCTATAAATATAATTTTATTTGGATTTTCATGTGAGCCAAGATAAGGAGAAATAGACTTGCATATACTGTGAAAGGGCACATGTGTAAGTCACAGTGGGCTCTTGATGGGTGAGAGAGTCATTCCATTTCTGAGGGATCTTGACAACTCCGCGTCTTGAGTTTCTTTGCACCCGAAGAGATATGGATTTCTTTGCACCCGAAGAGATATGGAGGACAAGGGTATTGTTGTGTACAACACATGTCTGGATGTGTGGTATCAAAGGGTACTAATGGGGACTCCGTTAAACAAAATAATGGTTTCGCTTTTTTATTTCGTAGTTAATCAACATATAATTAAATTTTAATTATTCTAACAAATTAAATACAAATAATGGTTTTGCTTTTTTAATTTCGTAGTTAATCAACATATAATTAAATTTTAATTATTCTAAAAAATTAAATACACTTTTATATGAATATAATTAATATATATATGCTAAGTTTTCATGTAATTAACCATGGTATTCAATTCCACCATTAAAGCATAAAAGATGAAAGATTTTCTACTTATTAATACATAAACCTATTTATTATATTAAATTAACACAAAAGCATGTAAAAACTCCACAAATTGTGAATTTATAATAAATCTAATGGTATTCATTATAAATTAAATAAACTAATCAAGATAATTCTATAAACATACAAAAGAATTACATTCAGAACATGTTCTTTTCATAAATAATTACATATGCAACGAATCCAAACTCTATAAATTCATTGTACAATACAATCTTCAACAAAATTAAACAAAATTGACGATTTCTCTTCGTAAGAAACCATCCAAACTCGTCAACATTAATATAATCATGATACATGAATGTCTTATACATGAGTTCTATTAAAATATGATGAATTGAAGGATAAAATTGAAAAAAGAAGACAAACCAAGCCAAGCGCTAGCTTCCTTCTCTCCCCTTCACAATGTCAATTATTAGCCCAAAAATATAAAGATACGATCTCTTTATTATGACAAGCATAAATAAGTCCTCATCCTAAAGGTATTTTAGGTATTTTGCCTTTAATTAATTAAATAATTCTTATATGACTTGCATTCATCTCAAATGAATTACTAACTCTTAACAATACCTTAATTAAGAATTTTAAATCTTTAAAACATATTTCCAAACTCTACTATTTACCATAAATTTGTCAGTATTAAAATATTTATATTTTATATACTTGTAAAAAGCCAATATATCCTTCCATGTCATTATTTATTAACTTGGTCATAGTGTCAACTTAAAACTGTTATATTTCATTATCTAAGACATCATTTTATGTAATTATTTTTTCGTTAGATTCTTTCTAATGTTTACTTTATCTCCACAAAATTGTAGAATTTTATAACACATATTTCAAAAGGTATAAATTTTTAAAGATGACATATCAAATTTGTCAAAATTTCCAACTTATGAAAATATTTGAAGATTTTATTACTCTCTTTCATTGTTAAAAATTTTATTCCCTAATTAATATTCAATATTAACTTAAATAACATTCCCATAAAATTATATATTCAGTCTAATCCAAATTGATTAACTTATTATGTACATTAAATTTGACCGATCTCACTTTGATTGACCACCATCCTCTTTGTCTCCCCCTCACCATGAAACATGGGATGCTCTTCGTTGATAGCCTCGTCAAGCCCTTCAGCTCTCATTCTCAATCAAATAAGATTATCTAGCTATGTTCTTTCTGTTTCTGTGAATTTTGAAGGATCCAGGCGGCTCTTGTCATTATTTCTGCTAATGAAATCTAGTGTTTAGTTGGGCAGCAGCAAGAAGTGGACTTGGAGAGATTGCTGCGCACGAGCAGAAGCTCTTCTCCTACACCATCTTCGTCGCTGCGACGACGACATCCACTTGAAGCGCAAACTTGGGAAGGAATAGGATGGTCTTGGTCAACTGCCCCCTCTCCACCGTCGACGATATCGATGCGGCCCTAAACATTCAAAAGCTAACTAGCAAAACTAGTTTCTTGGTTTTTGCTCTCGCTTGAATGTACGCTAAGCAAAACTTGGAGGTGACAGATAAACGATGCTCCGAAGATGATAAACATGACGGTCTACAATTAATAGAGTTGCAGACTTGCAGGCTGGAGATAGTTGTAGGTTTTCTGTTCTCAAATAGAATACACGTTATCATAAGCTAATGGGCCTCGACGTGAAGTTAACGCCGTTTTACGAAAACCGTCTATCAATCTGCTCCACGCTTAATGGAAAACTCGCTTTCCAGGTTAAATGACGTGCCAGTTTTTCATTGGTGGACCATCCTATTCCTTCCCAAGTCAAGCTCGGTTACATATTGACTCGGCTCGACTTCAAGCTCAAGCCTAGCTCGGCTCCTCTAACAATTGAGCCATGCCGATCCGAGCCGAACTTGTCCACTCCTAAACCGTCGTCTTAATTTAATTCGTCCGAGGGAAAATTTATGCCGTACCCTTTTTTTTCTCACAAATCATGCCAGGTTTTGATTGGTTCATGTGTCACGAAGATTTTATTGACCATCTCCGCCATAAGAGTCTATTTGTTTGGTATTAAAATAGGATAAATGATATAAAAATTTTTAAAATAGTCAATCTAACTAAAAATAATTATATTTAATGTATTTTAAATAAAAATAATATTAAATTAATTATTTTATATACAAATTAAGTATGGTTTAATACATAATTAAGATGTCAAAATAATTATGATTATCTTATGAGGCCCAATCATCTGAACAAAAAAAATTATTCTTTTTTCTTATCTCAAAATATAAAAAGAGGGGAAAATTTTTTCTCACATAGGAGGGCACATGAGTGGGCCATTTGAAAGTAATTATCGTTAATTTAACCCAAAATACATTATAAAAGTACTGATTTTTTTTACAAATATATTGCATGTATATTAATTTTAATATGGTTGACTAATAAAAATTTTCATATCATTTACTTTTCTTTCATTCTAACCTAGTAGAGCAAAAATAAAAAGTTAATTCCACTGGTTAAAAAAATGAAACAAACTCACTTACACGTTATAATAAAAGAATTCTCTTAATAAAATAGTAAAAAACACAAAAAACTGCGGTCAAAAATTATTAAATAGAAAAAAATCTTACTTATTAAATAAGCCACTTTCATTTAAACCCTGTTCCCCTGTTGATCTAAATTTATACTTATTAACTCACTTAAAAATTACAACAATAAATCCACCTACCTGGCCTCAACAACCCATCTCCACACATTTATTTCACTTCAAAACCTACCTCACTTCGTAATATCATTGTTGGAGAAATTGGAATCAGAATCGGTTTTCGAAGGAGTCATTGAATCAGATCGAATCGGTCTACATCGATCAGGAATCGGTTCAGTTGAATCGGTCCGTCCAAATCAGTCATATATAATAATTTGACAACTCATAACATAAATATATAAAAGTTAAGTATTGATGTTATTTTGATATTATGTGTGTATTATATTTTATGATATTTTTCATATTTTTTGGATTTTTAAAAAATTATTTGAACTTTTAATTACGAGAATGCCACCCTCGATGAGCCCCGCTCCTTCACCCCGACCGCTGCCACCGCTGCCCTGCCTCGCCCTGTCCTCCCCCCCTGCGCCTCATGCCCTACCCCGCCACTCGTCGGCCCCGATTGTCCCCTGTGCAGGGGCGGCAACAGACCAACAAAGAGAGGGCGGAGGCAAGGGGCGACAGCAGACGGCACACCGGGTCAACAGGAAGGGCGGCGACGGTAGGGGTATTTTCATCATCATAAAATTTTAATTTTAATTTTGCCCATATATAAATAATTTATTTAATATCATACTAAGGGTATTTTTATTATTTATCCAAAAAACTTATTCTCGTCCAATTCGACGCCAATTTTAAATCAGATCATTTCTGAGCTGATTCCGAACAAAATTGGCCGATTTCTTCTTCACTAAGTAGCATTGTCAAAATTCATATATTCACGAACCAACCCACTTGAGAAGTATGATAAGGAACCCGTCTTTTTCACCTTAATCCCCATGTCCTCACCTCACCTTAAGTTTTCAATTAAAAAACTCATATCCTCATCATCACCACATCAAATTTCTATTTAAAACCTATTTAATAAGGTGAGGTGAAAGTAGTGGACAAAGGGAACTTTACAAAATACAAATCAGATTTTGCTACATACCTAGCAACAATAGTATGAGCAAATTCATTTTGCACGGGATATACAAGGGCTTTATTTCCTTTGTTATGGTGAAGGCTGCCCCTTCTCATATTGAGATCATGAGAAAGGACGTCGGATGGTTTCCCTCATTGGTCTGGAAGGATGAAACAATGATATATTGGCCAAGTTTAATGATTTGATGATCATCGAGCTGTGGAAATTGTCACCAAATGAAATGGATGATTTCACCATCACTTTGATGCTGGTCATGTAAAGGACATTGTCCTTGACAACAAGGCTATTACGCTTTAGCTGATGGGGGCAGCTTGCAAATCGCATCCAGGTAACGAAGAAGCCTAAAGTCTCCAACTTTTCTACTCCAAACAATTTAAGTAAATTTAGTGATCAACTTGCTGACGACCAAAACAATCGACGATGACAAGAGCAAATGCAGGGGTTAGGACTTGTTGAATAGTTTTTCTTTTTCAACCCTATGGCAAATTGCTTGCTAGTTGCTCGTTATTGTTATGCTCATGTCTCAAACCTGATTGAAGTATAGTCATGAGCAGGGGATGCGACGATAGTTTTTTGAGGGAGATGGGTCGATGAGTTGGAGTGTGGAGGAAAGAGTTCTTGAGCTTTTCTTCTACAAAAGAGAATCTCCTTGTATTAAATGGAAGTGGAATTTTAATCCTTATTACATGATGATATGGATTTGACAATTCTCTAGGAGTCACCACTGTCCTACACTCACCGTATGGCTACAGTCAGATGCCAATTTCAACAAAATATTAAAGTAATATAATCCAGTGGCAAAGCAGCTAGCAAACCAATTGCAAACCAAATCGTTGGCCTATATTGTCAACAGAACACTAATTTCACCCTGCCAGCCCAATCACTTTCTTTCTAGCTATAGCTTGTGTGCCCCCAGTTCAACTTCAAACCACAAGCTGCAAAATCACGAGTAGTTGTTATCACTTTCCATTTAACAGCATACTAACTATGCCATGCAAGCATATAGTGTCGATGAGGAGTGGACTGAGACGAGCAGCCACCAGGTGGGTGAAGAAGAAGAAAAGGCATGAAAAGGCCAAGGCCACGTCCAAGGTGAAAGAAGTTGGAAAGCAGGAGTTGGGGGCATTGAGAGATCGATACCATAAGAGGATAAGTTAAGATCACGTTAGTTCGAAGGAAAGACAAAAGAGACGATCATTATAATATCATCATGGTTTGCACACGTAGTGGGCGTGGAGTAACACTTCAGTTGTTCGTTGCTCTCGCGCCGCTTCCCTTCGCCAACCCCCCAAAGTTCACGCATTCCCTTCTTCTTCTATTTACCATCTTCACCCACTCCACCCCCGACCGCCGGAGCTCGTCCGTCAGTCTCCTGAAAACAACACCCACACAGCCGCCAAGATCACATTTCATTCGAGACGGGAAGAAGCAGGTGCGATCGGACATGGAACAGTTTTGCCAGTTTGGTGAGAGCAGGGAGTCGAGAGGCCGTTGAACGGAAGGAGGATATTGATCAAGAGAGATTCGGTTATATCGGTTCGTTTGCGATCTGGGTTTTTCTTGGTTTTGTTGCTTTCGTGTTGGTGTAAAGGTCTGCTGAGCACGCTATCTGAATTATCAGCTTCTTTTTTCCCTGCTCCTTGTTCTTTCTTGGTATTGTCTCGAGTTGGAAGATAGGGAGCTTCCCTGCATTCCACCGAGGGAGTCGTCGAAGAGATCATGAGAATCCACAGATCTCTGCTGGCCAGGCCGAGGCTGAAGAGGTCGAGGCGAGGACGTTGATCAAGAACGTGGAGAGGGAAGAGCAGGCGAGACTGGAAGCTATTTCCAAGGAGAGGAAAGGGATTGGGTTGCACGGAGAGCTCATCTCGACGCTGCAGGACATGCAGAGTAATGTTGTTGCGTATCGGAGCAAAGAGGAGAGGAGGGAGGCTGACAGGTTGATGGATCTTGAGAGGTTTCATGCGGAGGCTTGATGAGTACCTTCAACAGGCGTCCAAGTGCATCCATGGCGCCAAAAAATATGAACCGGCCAGTCACTCCAGTGGCTCCATTTCTGGGGTTCCGGTTGTGGAAGAATTCGGCCGTGACTGGCAGCAAAGCTGCTGGGATTGATCAATCCACGGCTACCCCCTCCATCGTCTCGGCTGGCTTCCGAGCTCAAAATCAAAGAGATGTTGGAAGTAGCACTGGGCTTGTCACCAGGGATGATAGCTATGTGAACAGAACAAAAGCGGCGCCGTTCCTTGCCGGTGGAATTGGCGGACATCTTGCCGTGCAATCGAGAAGTGTGATATCGGATTCTGCTGCCAAGTCCACTCCAAATGTTGGTGAGTTTGGATCTCTTGAAGTTTCTCTTTTTCATACGAGGATGCAATAGGTAGCAGCTCCCATTCACGTTCTTGGTTGGTCTAGTGGTTTTAACGATTTACAGAAGATGAAATTATTTAGAGTTTATTGTGTTTTGTCTGTGGTACTACAGATTTTGCCAAAATACAAATTTTATTCTCATGGTCACATTTGTCTTCATTTCTTTTTTTGTTGTAAGGAATGGAATCAGATAAATGCACACTATGTTATAAGTAAGAATAATTATGGTATAATTTAGTTGCTGTTTATGATTGCAGGAGAGGATGGAGATAAACTTAGTTTTATAAAGTTTGCTAGTCATCATTCTGAAGTCTGCAAATCAGGGCTGAGTCCCGAGAGCTTGAGCTGCAGAACAAGTTGATGGATCAAATCGAGTGGCTACCTGACTCCATCGGAAAGCTTTCGAAACTGGTCAAGTTAGATTTATCTGAAAACCGAATTCTTGCCCTTCCTGGGACACTTGGAAGTCTCTCTTCATTAACCATTCTAAACCTTCACTCTAACAGAATAGCTGAGCTTCCTGAATCAATTGGGAATCTCTTGAGCCTGGTTTATCTAAACCTCAGCGCAAACCGGCTAACGGTGTTACCACCATCGGTCGGCAAGCTATCGCGCCTTACAGAGATCGATCTCTGCTCAAATGGGCTCGAGTTTTTGCCTCGATACCATTGGAAACCTCGTTAACTTGAAGAAGTTGAACATCGAGACCAATGACATTGAAGAGCTTCCACATACCATTGGCCACTGCTCTTCTCTTGTTGAGCTCAGAGCTGAATACAACCACCTCAAAGCCCTCCCCGAAGCAGTTGGCAAGCTCCAATCCTTGGAGGCCCTGCTGGCGAGGTACAACAACATTAAGATGCCTGCCAACTACCATGGCCTCAATGTCGAACTTGAGGGAGCTTGATGTTAGTTTTAATGAGCTAGAATCAGTTCCTGAGAGCTTGCTGCCTCGCAACCACACTTGTTAGGCTCAACTTAGGGAACAACTTTGCAGACCTCCAATCTTTGCCTCGAGCAATTGGTAATCTTGAAATGTTGGATGAGTTGGATATCAGCAACAACCAAATACGAGTCTTGCCGGATTCGTTTGCTATGCTGTCGAACCTTCAGGTGCTTCGTGTTGATCAAAATCCATTGAGGTTCCACCAAGGCAAATAGCTGAAATGGGAGCTCAGGTAATTTTAGTTTGTGCCTTCTTCTATAACCCAACTTTCATTTTTCTGTCCCTGCTAATCAACTGTCAGCTGTTTATGGGTTCCAGGCGGTGGTTCACTACATGGCTGAGCTTGTACCAAGAGGGATGTGAAGACTGCAACAGCTAAACAAAAGAGGGTTGGTCTCCAATGTTGCTTCCTTTCCTGACCAAAAAGAGAAGTATGATGACTTAGATTCTATCTAGGACCTGATCATGGAAGGTGGACATAAACCAGAGTCACAATGCAGTGCATGGTGG